>JANVCC010000021.1:3934501-4002624 GCA_025345505.1 Todiramphus chloris collaris
CCCCTCCCACCCCCCCTCTTCTTGCCCCCTTTCTGCCCCTTAGGACCCCGCTGGGATTTTTGAGCTGGTGGAAGTGGTTGGCAATGGCACGTACGGGCAAGTCTACAAGGTTTGTGGCAGAATTTCTTCTCCTTTATTTGTTCTTGCCGTTTTTCTCGAGGGTATACCCGGTGTCTCTGCCGCTGAGCGCACGGCTGAAGGCGAGCCACCCGCTGTGGCAAGCGGAACGGCTGGGGATGATAAAAACGTTGCCCTTGTCATTGTTGCTGCCCGTGACAAGTTTGGCAGCCTCTTGGCTTCTGCTTTTCCAGAGGGGCAGAAATTACTCTCCCGAGTACTCGTCTTGAAATGATGAAACGGTCTTTTATTTGTCCTTACGCTGCCCCCCGCCCCGAGAAATGATCACCCCGAGTGGACACTGTCAGAGGGTGTGTGGTCCGTGGGTCTATTCAGAATTGCTGCTGGAAGTCCTCATGGAAGTTACTGCCGCTGCTGCGGTGACTGTAGACAAAGGCATCGGCCTTCATTAAAATTGTCACCCGGTTTCCTTGTTGGAAAACCTTCAAAGTGCTGAAGCTGTCGAGTCGGGGGTGAGTGTTGCTGCATCCGATCCCGCTGGGCTGTGCAGCGATGGGGAGGGGGCAGAGTGACAATAAAAAAGCGGTCGGAGCAGGGGAGCTTATTTACTGAAAATCAAAATTCCCAGAATAACCTGTTTGACAAGTGTATGACTTTAAAAAATAGAAATAGGAGAGTGGCCATGTGGGTGTGAAACTAGCCTACTTTGGGCTTTTTTTTTCTCCCCCCCCCCCCAGTGCGCAGTCGGTGGAACAAACAAATCTGGAGATTGCATGACTTTGCAGAGAGCGCTTGCTACCAGGATGACTAATTATTCACACAGTCTTAATACTGGCTGAAGACGGAAGGCTCTAGCTTTATATTCTGCAGAAATGCAGGGCACGTTTGCAGAGGGAAGGAGAGATAACTGAAAGTAACCGAGTATTCCTGCCTGCTTGGGTTTGTGTGGGGTTTTTTGTTGCCTTTCTTTCTTTCTTTCTTTTTTTTTTTTTTTGTTCTTATAAACCAGGCAGGGCAATTGTTGAGTTTCCCTAATGGAAAGATGCTGCTGCTTGCAGCTCCAGTAACTAAATAAAGCACTTTGGTGCCTCTCCTGCGAATGAAACGCATGTCAGTTTGTTTTGAGGGCGTGAACCTCAGCCTTCCTGATGGAGAAGAGGTCTGTCTGCCCAGCGTGCGAGTTGTGTTTTAAGACACACAGTGGGATAAGCAGGCTGCTGCCGTTGGCAGAAAGCTGGAAAGAAAGGATGTGGCTTGAATGGACAGAGGAGAGGGGGCAGATGAGTAAGAAGCTGCACTTGGACACCACCTTGACCATTTGATCTTTTTTTTTCTGACTTTTTTTTCCTGACAAATTAAATGATACCATTTCATTTGTCTTTTCTGTAATCCTCCTGCACCCAGAGCTTGCATCACCCAAACCTTTCTTAACCAAACCAAACCAAAACAAAAAAGTAGGTTGTGAATGCGTGGCTTGAAACTCTCTTGTTAATTATTGCAATTTGTGCTTTGTTTCTCGGCTTGCTTGTTAGTGCTTTGACTTAATGCGTGAAGTCCTTGGTGGTTTAACGGTCTCGACAATAGGAGGTTTAAATCTGATTTTCCTTAAGTGTGCTAGAACTCTGCTGGAGTTAGAAATGAAACTCAGCACGTGCATTTATTGACTTGGAAGAGTGAATGAGCACCTGAGGTCTAAGGGCATTGGTGTCGCTCTGCTAACAGGGGCGGCAGCGGGCGGTTTCTGTCAGGGCACTATTTTCAGTCTTCACTGGTCAGACGATGGTGGCAATTTTTCCCTCTTGCCAGGTGACTGAGGACGTGGCTGTTGGTGTCAAGAATAAAAGGAGCAGGTGAACGTTGCCTTGCTGTAGAGCCTGGTAGGCAGTGGTGGATGGGCAGCTGTGTAAGCTGGGATTGGCACTGCTGCTTTTAGGCATCTGTCCGCGTTTGTGTATGTAGTCGTAAAGCGATGACACCTAACAGGATTAGGTAAACAAAAAAACCCCAAGGCAAAACACTTCCTTGCTGAGATTAAACCTCGGCTTTCTTCTTAAGAAAGTGCAGTTATGTAAAAAAACCCCAAGCAGCCCAGCGTCGTGGCAGTGCAGTGTGGCTTAACTTCTCTCAGCCGTTTCTTTCGGAAAGAGAAACGCTCTGGGGACACCCAAAGGTGAAACCGTGTGTGTGTTTTGAGGGTTTTCGGAAGAACTGCAGAACCGAGGGGGGGGATAAAAAACGTGGTTACGCCGGGTTTGCTCCTTGCCTTCCGCTTCCCTCCTACCCAGCAACCCCTCCTCGAAATCCCTCTTCCCTGCTGGTTTTGCTTCCCTTTTTAAGCGGTCTGTCATCCCACGGGCCGGGCAGCGGGGGCCTGGCTGCCTCGAAGGAGCCCGTGGCCCCGGGATCTGTGGGGCACGGCTGGTTCGATGGAAGTGGCTGGTTCGATGGATGTTCTTCCACGGCCGTGTATCCGCATCAGCGATGATGTCACCCGGGCGCGGGGAGCGGGATTGGCTGGCTACCTGCCACTGCGAGGAGGACGGAGGGAGCGGGAGAGGGCATGACGTTATCTCTTTGTCTAGCTCATACACCCCGGCGATGATCCCGAAGGGCGATGATCCCGAAGGTCGTGCTGCCCGCTGGGGAGTCCGCTGAGCAGCGGGCGGTGGGACGGGGACGGCACCGACCTGTTGAAAAGCGGAGGAGAGTCCAGTTTTTCTCCTCTCGGCCTTAGCTGAGCTCGCTGGGAATAGCTCAGACCTACCTAGCTGGTGTTATTTCTAAAGACAGTGCTACTGTAGCTATTTATTTAGCTACGTATAGATAAATACAGATATACAGCAACGTTCAGATGTATGTGTGTGTGTTAAGGCAGCGCTTGGTTGCTCGGCACCTAAATGCAAGTGGAATTACTCCCTGTCACAGAGCAGTGTGGATCCTCCTGGGATTTTAATGGCATGGCGTGGGTCAGCTTATGTGGAGCGTACCGTGGGCACGGGACCTCGGTGGGGAAGTATTAATAATATGAAGATTTCAGGTGCTCTGCTTAAAGTCCTTAGGGTTTACACTGTTTTTGTCTTCGTAACCTCGCTTACAACTCTCCTGTGCGAAGGAGCCTCGCATTTCGACAGGAGCTTGTTACACAAGAGGGAATTATGGGGGTGGGGGTGGAAAGGAACCTAAAAGAAACGGGGTGTTTTGGGGAAACCTTTGCCCAGCGCAGGGGGAAGGGCAGTGGTGGGGGCGGTTCCTTCATCCCGGAACAAACCAGAGCTCCTCGGCTGCTCATCTCAGATCCCGAGGGAATGAAAGGCTGGCCTGGAAGTTGTTTGCCCATTTGTAGTTCGTCCCAAGCGTGGGAATGCTGGCACAGAAGGAAGCTTCTGCAAGTTGCATTAGAAAGCGAAGGGTTAAACATCACACAGTACAGTGGGCAGAGTTCCCTCCGAGCTGATGCAGAAACACGCTCCTCTGCTGGAGTTTGGGGGGGTGGGGGGGGTATTTTCCCTTTTCCAAGAGGTTGGCATCAGCTGATGGGAGCTGAGAGGCTTGTTCGGGCTTGTCCGGAGCAGCTCAGCCTGCCCTTCCCACAGCGGGTAGGGTGGGGTGGGCAGGGGAGCTCCCCAACCTGGGGCCCCGCGCCCCTAAACCGGCTGCAGTGCAAGGGAGGAATGATGTACCACCTTGACTAGCGAGGTGCAAGGCAGGGGATGATGAGAATGGCACAGGATTCAGCAAAAAAAATGGTGTTAGCCTGGAATTGTGGCTGTGCCTCCGGTCTCCTCTCCTCCTGAACTCAGTCCCGCTTTATGAGAGCACTTTGGTGTCACTGGAACTTGTGCCCAGTTTACCAAATGATTAGCTGCCTTCAGCACTTTCTTTTTTTGATCTTTTGAAAATAGTGTAGGAGCATTTTTAGCGTTGCTGTGGTTAGATTTGAGTTTTTCACATCCAGTAGGAAGCTTATTTTGAAGTTTGGCTCGCACAAAACGAAAACACTCCTGAAATTTGCCTCGAGATAAGAGGTGTTTGCTTCCCTTCTTCTTCTAATGCAAAAATCACCTGTGAAGTAAGGGCGCTGGTTAATATTTTGCAGCTTTAAAAAGCTCTCTACCGTTCACAGAGGCACAAGGCTTATTAATTTTGCTATTGACACTGAGCAGTGTTAACCTGCTCAGTCACTTTCTCTTTGTTTTGTTTTGCTTGGGTGTGTGTATGTGTTCTTAAAAGACAGCTAACACTTTAAAATAGCTGTCCAGAGTGTACTGTTAAGTCTTAGAGATAGACATCGTAATGCTCCCGTAGCAGCGATGACTGGGGGGGAAGATGTTTTTGCGCGAGTTCTGAGGAGCTCCCTAGAAAGAGGAGAATTAGGGATGATCCTCCTAATTGCCCTCAACCTAGGCTGGTGTGGCTTTCGAAGAGCCTTGTAATAGTTAATTCATGGTGAAGGCTCCTTTTGTTGATTTATGTTGCAGCCTTCCAAAAGGGGCATGTAAATGATGTGCATTGTCTAACTGCTGGCTCATAAAAGGAAGTGATGTAAGATGTGATCGTTTAAATGCTGATTTGAAAATAAATTAAAACTTGGATAAATGTTTTCCCACGCTGAGGATACTCTATTTTTGTCTTCCTGGACTTTGCAAGGTGACTGTGTTGGGTGGTAAGAAGAGAGGACAGTGCTTGGTATTCTCTTCCTGAGTCAGTAGAATCCCAGCCCCCCCCTCCCCTTTCTTTCTCTGCCTGCTAAAGGGACATCATTGTGGATTCAAATGATTTTGTTAAACATGAATACAATTCCAGTCTTAGCGCTAAAAAGACAAACTGTACTGAGGATCAGTGAGGTCACTGGCTTTCAGGAACTGGTCCAGACCAGCTCTCTTAAGTATGAACTGCCCCTTTTCCCTTCCTCCTCTGATTTTCCGTGGATTGTGTTGCCAAGGGAGAGTTTGCCGTCGGAGGAGCGGGCAGTGGCTGGAATACAGGCAGTTCTCTGGGTCTTGTGGCTAGATGTTTGCCCTCCTATCCTCCCCTAAATTGGCTGAACTTCTGACCGGCTCTCCATTACCCAAATCCTTCTTAATTAAATATACAAAAGCTAGGCAGGTGGCCAGTGGGGATTACTGATATTTATTTTTATTATAAAAAAAAAGGGGGAAAAAGAAAAAAATAAAAAAGAAAGCAACCTGCCAGTTGTGGGTAACCACATGTCCCTCTTGTCCTTCCTCCCCCAGTCCCATCTGTCTGTTTGTCAGAATGTCTTTTTTCCTTTTCTTTTTCTTTTGTTTTTTTTTAATCTTGTTTTAAATGAAGTTTCGGGCTCCTGGGGGCAGGGACTCTATTCCTGCAGTAATTAGAAGGGGACCCAGCACTCTGGGACCTGAGTGCGTGCAGGGCTTCGAGGTGATGGATGTTACAAAATACAGCCCAGAGCCTTACGCTGACTCCTAGGACATTTTTTCCAGCTTTCTGTAGGAAGCTTTTTCACCGCTGTGGATACGTTTTTGGTTTGAAAGCATCTTGTACTCTCTCCTTGCAGAGGCAGGGGTCATTTCCCCAGGCTTGAGAAGCTGGATGGGTGTCTGCACCTCACTCCAGGTGTGGGGAAGGTGAGCTTTATTCATAAGACCTGGGACAGGGATTTTTATCAGTTTGGGGATATGAAGGGGAAGAAAGCAGGAATGTCCACTTTCCATTTATTCACTTTGTTTTTGCTCTCTGCTGGTCGTGGCAATTTTGGTGCCATGTTAGCAGCTTCCAGGCACCAGAGCCTCGGCGGTACTGTGCAGAAATGCTTTCTGTGGGCTCTGTGATGAGGACAGGACCATGCTTCCCACCCTAAGGGATGATGTAGAGGAATGCCCCCAAAGGGAATCCGGCATTATAAGAGGTGCTTACCCTTTGCATTTCCCTGCCTTCAGCGTATACATTTTTTAGTATAAGTTTTTGGACTAGAATGCTAGCTGACTTTTCTCATGTGGTCTAGCCTGTGTTTGTGTATACACATTATGTTCCAGTCAGCTTCTTTTCAAGTGGTACTTTCTGTTGCAAGAGTGATTGCAGCTGGGTAGGTTGTGTACCTACTTTCTCAAGATCTGTTTTCCTTGGAGAAAAGTGTTTTGGGTTTTTTTTTGTTTTGTTTTGTTTTTTTTTTCCCGTTTTACATTTCTGACTATATACTCTGGCTCCATCAGAAATATTTCTCCCTGCCTTTCAATGATGTTGATATTTAAGCTCAATCCTATTGACTTGCACAATGTGAGCTTGACTGTAGTCAAAAGTTACAGTAAGATCCTTATCTGTGGCGTTATTTTAGGTCCCAGTCCAACTCTCACTTGAGCTGGTGAAAAGAATTCAACTTGCTTGAATGAGAGGTGGATTTGGGAGGGGATCTCATAGCTTTCCACAGGAGTTTTCTTATCAAATACTTTATGTTTGTAGCTCTATGGGTTCTTGATTATTTCTCAGGTTGGCACAGGCTCAAGAAAAGATTCTGTTGGCTCTAAAATCAGGCATGGGAAAATGGGAAGGGTGAGGAAAAACCCCACAACTCTGCATGCTTCTTGGGGCAGCTGTGAATGTAGAGGACTTGGAGATTTTGGCATTGCTTCCCAGTATTACTTCCAAAGTATATTTTCTGCCTTGGATGGGGTGTGAAACACTTGCACAGAGGCACAGAATATGACACTGACTACAGCCTGCAGAGTGCTGCCAATTGGCCCACGTGCTGTTGCGAAGCTCATGATGCCTCCACCTATCTCTTGTTCCTGGTCCCCTGTCCTGAGCAAGGCTTGATGTATGTGGTTGGTCACAGGGATCAGCATTTCTGACTTCTGTGGTATCTGTTGCAGTGCTAGAAAGCTGCTCTGTCCTTTTTCTGAAAGGAAGGTGAGTACAGAGTGGAGATGTGATAGTCCTGCAGGTAGAGCAGTCCCTTGTTTTGCTGGGCTTTGCTGTGCAGCGGAGTGAAATCTGTTCTTGGTGTAATGAAGAACTACAGTTTGACCTCAGTGATTTTGGTTTTAATTTGCGGCTTATTGGGGAAACCCATGAGAAGCACCACTGAGGAAGGATGAAATCCCAGAGACTGGGAAATGGAGTTGTTCACCCTTGCAGAGCTCTCGCATTTCTGAGGCACGTAGAGACCAGACAGATGGAGGTATGGATGGAGCGAGCTTCTCTCCACTTTGTTTAGAAATTGGTGCTACTAACTCTTATCTCAAGTGCCCTGTGCAACTCATTGTAGCAGGCATGAAGGGTGTTGACTTCTTCTCCCTGGGGTTTTCCCATGCCCTCCTCCTGCTTGATCTTGTGTCATACTGACAAGTGAAGGACAGAGCCTATGGGAAGATGTGGTGTTAGGAGGAGATAGTGGGACAGCTCAGAGAGAAGCCGCCTGCTGAAGGGCAGTTTACAGAGGGAATAAGGAGGTGCAGGAGGAGAAGCTGGTGTAAAGGTTGAGACTCAATTAGTGGCCTATCATAAGTTTGGGAAACAAAAAGCAGTGTGGAGCTGAGGAAGTGCTTAAGCTGAATCTTACTTTTTCTTATATTAATTGTCAGTAGAAACACATTAGCATATGTAATTTATATTAATGAATATGCATCCATTATGAAAGAGGTTAGCTTTTACCTGTGGCAGTTCACTAGCTTTCAGCAGCCAGGCAAGCTTTGGGCTTATGCACACCAGGGGAAGGTTTACTGACACGGGTCTCTGTGCTGATTTCAGCACGGCGTGGGCTAACGAGACCTCCCTCAGCCCATCCAGCCGTGTTGGGACTGTGTGCCAAGAGTAAGTGATGTCTTTTGGGGGAGATGGTTTAACACTCCTGGCAAAACGCTTCTTTCCCACCGAAGCTGTGCCTCCCTGGCTTGCTCTGCCACTGTAGCTGTCATCATCGCTCTGCAAACAGGACACTGCAAGTGCCAACAGGTCCTGATCAGCCTGGCTAGTACTAAAAGAGCTAATGTGGTAAAACTCCTCATGTGGATGCAGTTATACTGGTATTGTAGTGCTTATCTGGTACGTCTCCGTCACCTCCCTTTGGAGCTGTCCCATGGCACGTTGATAAGAGCTGAGCTCCATGGCTCATGTCTGTACCTGCTGCTGGAGGAGCCACGTGGGCTGTGGGCACACACTTCTTGGAGCAGGGTAATGCTACCCCTGGAGAAGGTCTGCTGTGAGCTGGGATCAGCGAGGTGGCTGCTGGGGCTGCTCGTAGGCTTCCTCCCCTGCCTCCACATGCCTCGAGTGCCCCAGTAACTCCCTGGCTCTGGGCTGCTGGTGAGGTCCACTTGCTTAATGCTCTTCCCACCACCCTGGCCAGGGAAGTCTTAAAAGATCCCTCTGCATTTGCAGCTTTGTTGGCATGGGTGCTGCCCTGCTCCTTTCCTGCCTCCCAAGGCTTTCCTTCTGCCAGTGCTGCTCTCCGCATGGGAACGTTGGTCCTCCTGCCCGTGCCACCTGTCTGCCTGGTCTGTGGCCCCTCAGCCTGTGTTATCTTGTCCCCAAAAGTGGCTTTTCTTTTTGGTGTGCCTGTGGAGTTCCCCTTATCTTCACTGGATGTTTTAAAGCTCTGAAAATTGGGCTGGTTTTCGGTCTGAATGTTTGGGTTTCCATCTTTTAATGTTGTACCAGTCCTGGGTATGGACTTGCTGGCTCTGGTTCTTTCACCCGGCAGCTTCTCCAGAGGACAGAGGTGAAATGGGAGGACATAAGTAGATAAGAGAATGGCAGCAGCTTGAAATACTTGCTTGCTTGCACAAAATCTTGGTATTATTAACTTCCTGAGGGCTACCAAGGCACTAGTTTACTCCTGCTGGTTTATCTCAAAGCCTGATGCCCTTTGTTTGGGGTTTTTGCATTTGGAACTGTTAAAAATTACTTGAAGCCTTAAAAATACAACAGTCAATGTCAGTCAAGCTCTGGTAGCTTCAGTTGCTTCTTCCCAGGGTTTTGTGAGAGTAGCTGTATGGGATGACAGTGGGCAGCAGTTCATGATTCTAAATTAAACAGCGAGCTCAAAACAAAATACAGTTGTCTCAAAACCTGCCCCCTGCACTTTTCTCTAAGGGTATTGGGTTGTTTTGTTTCCAAACCTAGGAAAGAAAAGCTTAAGGTCCGTGGGCCTTAATGTGTTATAGTAAAATACACTATGCTGTACTTGGGTTTATGTATCTTTAAGTCTGTGATTCCCCAACATTAACACAATTTCTTCTTCTTCTTCATTGTGCTTCACGAGGAAAATCCAATAGAATACCTAAAAGGATGCAGAACTGTACCCATCTTACAAGGCTGTCATCAAGAGGGAATGCTTGTAGCTGAGGTATAAGCGCTTGCAGCTAGGGGTACGTAAAGAAAATAGAGATGCTGATGGACCCTTAGGTGTAGTCTACTGGCTTGTGCTACTGCAATAATCAGAATCACTCTCGGGGGGAACTGGTGCAGCAGGGTTTGCACATAATGATGAGGTGTTCGCTGACTGGAAGCCCTAATTGAATTTCTTTTGTGCTTCTCCAAAAAAATGATAGTGCTGTGTGTCTCCAGGTATTTTATGGCGTCCTGATAGGTGAAAAATGCATTTCGTAGCAAGAGCTGTGGATGATGCACGTCTGGCCAGTCACTGGCAGCTTGCTTCTGTGCACTGGTCTTGGATGGTACTTCTGAAAGGTGCTTAAGTAGGTGGCTAGAACTCACAGGCCTCTGGAGATAACTGCCCTAGGATGAGATACATTGCTTTTCACCCGAGTCTTTGTTAGTTCTAATGGGAAGTTAGGCTGAATGTCTCAGTTGTATGTCTCCTAGATGCTTTAAGGTTGGACAGGTTGATCCCATTCTGTACCATACGAGTAGTAGCTGCTACAGTCCATCTTCTTTGTGGGATATGTATTAGGAGTGAAGATGCTTTTGTAAGTGGATGTGAATGATGCGTAAAACCCCTCTTGCCTATCACTGGAAGGAAGCCTTTTTCCCAAAAGACTCCGGAATAAATGACGTGGTTTTGTGTGCATTTACCAAGAAGTGAATGTTCCTGCCCTCGGTATCTCTGCTCGCTTACCTGAAGGCTGGGAACTTAAATACGGGCAGGTTTATTTCTGCAGAACTTCTGAGGGGTCTGCTTGAGAAGAATTGGGTGTGGAAAGCAGTCAGTGCCTCGTGTCTCCTCTCTGTGCCCAGCAGTAAGCACTGGGGTCTTTCCTGTGCAGTTACATTATGATCCTCCAGCGAATGCATTCACAGGTTGCTGTGTTTCAGGAGAGGATTACAGAAATACTTTTGATGATGTTGATAAGGGTTGTAATTACGTCCCTGACATTCAAGCTGTGTTTTCAAAGGCGTGCTTCTCTACAAGGTATCCTTTCCCATCAAACCTGTTTGGGTTTTTGTTATTTAGTTATTTTTTTTTTTTCCCCCAGCCATGGTATTGATTTTCCGTGGCTGAAAGCTCAGCTAGTAGAGTTCAGTCTGGTTGTGAATCGTATTTTAAAATCTCAATCTGTTGTAAACCTGAGTATCTTTTTCTCTAATTATCACTTGGGTGGGCTTGGTCGGGTGTTTTTTGAGGCAATACTGCGTGTTCCCTCGGCAGCTACAGCAGACATTCCTGAAGTACTTGGAAGTTTCATATTCTGCACCGTTTGTTGAAACCCAACCATCAGTTGCATGGTAATGTCCTGTGTAAACAGGGAAGGAAGTGGAGCTCTCCTGTACTTCTCTTGATACTCGTTACCCACTCTGCTTTGCTTTGGGTGGGGGAGGGAAGTTCAGCAGGGGACTGATGTAATTTGCTCCCAGCCACCCAGGAAGTGTGTGACAGAGGTACAACCCAGATCCCTGGATGCAAAGTTCTGTGCTTTAATCAAATGAGATCACTTCTTTGCCTTAGCGATAGCTGGGATCAGCTCTCACACTTACCCAAGAGAGGGAAAGCTTTGCATGTTGACCCCCTGGCTGAATGCTCGTTTCACTTGTGTTCGAGGTGGAATTGTTAGGTGCTGTCTTGCAGTCAGTGAGGTTCTGTTTAAATGAGTTTTGCAGAAAGGCCTGCACTGAATTGCTTGCATTTAACTATATTGCTCTTTGTAAGGGAGGTGAGGTTATTAGGATATTTTCCCGTGGCTTAACAGCAGCGTTAATACCTTTAAAAGTGGTGTATTGACATTTATGAGCAGATAGCACGTTTCAGCAATAGTTTCGGGGACCTTCTGCTGGGTAAGAGAGCTCTTGGTTGATTTAGAAAGCAGATAAATGAAATTTTAAAGCCACCCTAGCACACTTAAGCATGTGAAGCCAAAAATGCAAGGTGAAGCTGTATCCCAGCTCGTCCTGCCATCCGCTGCTGTTTGGACAGGTGAAGTTAGGGATGTGCTGTTGCAGGGGAAGGAACAAAAGGCGCAGTGTTGAGAACTAAGGGGAAGGCTGGGATGGAAAGGACCTCCCCGGCAGCACGGCAGGCTCTTTGAGCACCAGCACCCTACCTTGCACCTGGGGCACGTGCAGAGGCTCCCTTAAATTGTCACCTTCGCCTGTGTTTCTGGTGTGGTCTTGCGGGGGAAGGAAGAATGTCAGCCTATTAATAGTGACGGCTTTCTCCTCTTCGTCTGTTAAAAAATGCTGGAATGCTTTGAATTACAAATTACTGAAAGATCTTTTTTTTTAATGTGGGTGTTGAGAAGGGTGCACTTTGCTCCTTCCATGTGAAACACAATGAAATTCTCTGATCTGACTGGTCCTCGGGGGGTATGGAGAATGCTTTATGGAGCTCCCCCTGCCCGTTCTAGGTTCTCACCAAAGGTTAAATTCTAGAGTGATGACAAGTGAATATGGAGAAAATGTTTCAAGTCATGTGAAAGAAATGTTGCTTGCTAAATAACTTGAGTGTTAAAAGAAAGGATGGGAAAGGCTTTTCTTAGCCTTTATGGGAGTCTTACATGGCAAGGAATGAAAATCTTTAGTATTGACCTAATTTTATTTGTATTTAAGATCAAAGAGCTCTTGTGAATGAGTTACTTGTCTTATATGTCGCCGGCTTAATGGTTTTCTGAATGGCTCGAGGCAATAAATCAGTCCTGAGTAATGCTACCTTTCCTTAGGTTTCCTCTGAGGTAATGGAAGAGTGTTCTGGTTTCCTCGTCAGGAATAAAAACATGTTAGTTATCGAGCAGACTTCTTTCCGGCTAGGTCGCTGAGTTTGGAGGTGCTTCCTCATGGACTGAGCGTCACGGCAGCATTTCTGTTGAGTTTTGTTGAAAGGAAGAGAGAAAGGAGCAACGGAACAGCTGTAACTGCCACTGCCACTTCAGTCGCAGATCAAACCCTTGCTGCTGTCCTCTTCCCTGCACCCCTGATCTCGTTGATAACAAAGCGAGTAGTCAGCGTGCGCTGCTGTAAGGAAATGTGTTTTGTAGACGTGTGCTGTGGTTGCTGTGTGGGGAAGGGGAAGGTTTTATTTTGTGCTCCCCAGCAGTAGGGTTTCCTCTTGCAGGGAGGAGAAGGGGGAAGGTCAGCAGGCCCCTGAAATGCCTTGGGTAGTACCTGGTTACTTTATTCCAGCAGGGAGAGGGATCCTGCTTCCTTACATCGTATGGAGCCGTGCTGAAAGCACTGGGTCTTGGAGATACCTTGGTTCACTGGGGAAGCTACTGGCCCAGTAGCACAGTAATGTGGGTTTAAATCTTTATAACTCATGTAGGAGAAGAGGGGAGAAGGGAATGTGAACAGCATTTCCAATCTGTAAAGATGGCATCAACTTACTTTGTAGATATACTTGGGAGTTTGGAAACAAAACCAGTAGCCTTGAATATTCAAGTGCTTGTGTTCCTGTTAATATCCCTTCACCCTGCAGGATCAACATGCTTAGGAGGAGATGGGATTCTTCTTGCGGGTGTGATATGGCACACGCATGTGAACCTCCCCTTGAAGAAGGTGTGGGTGGTACAGTACCTCTGAGGTGGTACCTTGGCTGCTGAGCTTTGGCTGTGTCAGTGGTGGTGGATGGTGCTGACTCGACAGAGCCTCTGCTCGGAGTTGGTGCTCGCTGCGAGAGTGAGAGGTGCCCAATAAATGGGGAATCTTATAAAGCCACTTGTGTTGCTGAACTTTGCCAAAACCTGGCTTTTTGTCAAGGTTAGCTGAAAAGTTGGGAGTGTGTTTTCCTTCCAAGAACTCTTGGTTTAAAGCTCCATTAATAATATGTCAGTTACCAGATGTGTTATGATAATAACCAAGAGTGGAAAGGACGAGATTTATTTCGGCAAACATTTCACCTAGTAAAAATTTAATAGCTTGTCTGCCTTCAAAGGCCGTTGCTTTTTTCCCTGTCCAGCTTGTGCACCCAGCAGCAGCACAGAGTGTTTCCCAGAGAGCCGTGTTCATAACCTGACCTTGAGATGCTGCTCTTCCCGAGAGGGATGGGGCTGTGCAGCCCGGAGTTCTCTTTCCAAGGCGCAGGTTGGGTTTGCCTCTGCAGCGCTGAGTTCTGTGGGTTTCTTTTAATAGTGACTACGGACGGCTTTGAAAGATGATAAAGGCAACGTGCTGAAATGACTGGGGACTTGGGGCTGAATCACAGCTGTCAGCAAAACCACCTAGTTTCGGGAACCCTTTCGGCGTGACGGCAGAAAAAGTCTTGTGAGCGCCCGAGCCAGACTCCTCTTCAACAAACACGTGATTCCGTGATTTGAAATGGAGGGAATTTAAGGATTTGAAGTTTTGAGGGAAAAGTTTTGAATGTCTTTGCTGCCTTAGACCGGCAGGAATAATACCCTTAACAGCTTATGCAGATCATCTGTATACTTACAGTTTAAGAGGTGTAAACGTCATTTGAGAGAAAAAAAAAAGTGCAGTGGAATAAGAGCAGGGCAGAGGTAATTGTTGTTCTGTGCTGTTTGGGTGTATATTGGTTTAGTTTAGGTTATCTTTCTAAAGCGAGAGGTACTTTGCCTGTCCAGGATCAGGCTTCATCTGCTGGAGTCAGTGGAAGAAAACAGGGTATCAGCCTGGCTCTGTAGCTTGGGGCTAGAGCCACGTGAGCAAAGGCTTGCACATTTTTGGTTCGAGAGGATGCTGCCTCATCAGGCTTGAGAGAAAAACGTATTCTTTCTAGATATACTGCTTCTCAGAAGTGCCTCATGTCTTAAACTTCTTGGAATTATTCGTTAATCTTTTCTCATAGAACAAATTTTCTGCTTTTGCCCTCTTGTTTTTTCAGCAGTGGCAGGTTTCTCCCCCTTTCTGTGGTTTGTTTTGTCTTTCTTGCTCTCTTCCCTCAGACTCATCTGATGTGGGTGAATTCCTCCTGCCATTCTCCCTTCCCCTAAACTCTACACTCATCATCCTTTGCATTTGCTTCCTCTAGGCTTCTCTGTGGCTTTTTTTTTTTTTTCTGGTATAAAAGTAACTAACAAATAGAAAGGATATGGTTAAATCCACGTGACCTTTGGTATTGGCTGTAGTTCTGCCAAGATGAATGAGGCTTGTTTGTTTTTTCATTAACGTGTTTCTCCACACGCAGGCTGTACCTTCTTTAGATCTTTTTCTGCGGTCTCTTTTTACCCAGGATTTCTGAAGAAATGGGGCTCCATCCATTTTACCCTGTCCTCGACACTTTCTCAACCTCAGAGCTGTGTGTTGGTTTGGGGCGTGGGTCTAAAATACAAGTTTCTCAAAAAATAGATGGCTTACTAGATGGGAGTGAGAGAGACTGTTTGCTCTTCTCCTACCTCCTGCTTGCCCTTGGAGAAAGCCTATTAAACCCCCTCTTTATCGGGCATTGGGAAGATGCGTGCCCAAGATGAAGGCTTCAAGCTTACCTCTGCTTGTGGAACTGTTTGCCAGGTGGAGGCAGAGGGGTCACCGTTGTTACCTGCCAGCAGAGCAAAAAAGAGAAGAAAAGAAGTTATTTCCTCCCCCCCCCAGCTCTTGAACAAAGCTGAGGTGCCAGCTCTTAAAGTCAGGGGGTTCCCTGCCAGTGGAGGCAGCAGTTGGAGGATGTTGGAGGATGCTCTTCTCTCTGCTGGGATGGAAGGTGTGAGGTTGGTACAGACCCAGTACAGTGTATTGCAAGTCTCTGTCTAGACAAGGCACACTAAGCCCGCACAGTTAAAGCCTCAGGTACTTAGCGTGTGCTAACCTCGGGGGGCTAAATCCGGGGCTAGACAAGCTCCCTGAGGAGGTGGTGGACAAAGTGGGGATTTCTTTGCATTAGTCTTCTCTGCAACCTCAGCTGGTGCCCAAATGCAACCCTGCTAATAAACAGTCATAAACGCTGGATGCTTTTTTCTCTTGTCAGCTCCTGTCTGAATAGGGGCTTTTTCATGACACGTGCTTGTTTGCTCATGTTTCTCTTCTAAGGAAAGCAGTTAAACTAGGCAATAACCACCAGTAATTCAGTGCTCTGTTAAGCGTGTAATAAACCAAGCCCCAGATCCTTCGGTCTCAAGCCATTGGAGACTGTTGCCCTTTGTTTCCCTCCTTGGTGGGGAGAAATGGGGCACAACTGACTTGTTTGGTGTGGGAAGGACAAAGGGGTGGCCAGACAGGGGAGAGCTGCGTTGGTGGGGTGTTCCCTGGACAGGCATCACCATCCTTCCCAAACAGTGCAGGATCAAACCGCCCCAGCCTTTGCTTGTGATGCCAAACCCTCGTGGAGTCTGCTGCAAACTTGGTTAAAAACGGGATGATGCTGGACAAAGTGCTGGGTCTGGGCTCATCCTCCCGAGGAAAATGGGCACCTCATTGGCTCCAAAGCTTGCTATCGTTTTCTGACTTGGGTTTGATCCGGGTGCAGCCCAGCTGTGGGATAAGGCACTAGGGGATTCAGTTCCACGCTGTTTGCATCCCTTGCTGAGGTGCAGCCTTCTCCTGAGTCACCAAGTGGGCTGTGTTAGGGGTTTTTCTGTTTTGTTTAGTTTGGGATTGTTTGTTGTTGTTGTTTTTTTAACAAAGTTACTTAATGCAAGTGTTGGTGCAGAGTGGATACGAAGCAAAAGCATTAACCAGCGTGTGGGGAAATGTTTAGGCCAGATGCTGTAGAGTTTATGGGAGGCTCTTGATGTTAAAACAGAATCAAAGTGCTGCCTTACCTCTGAATGGCCCCTTTAAGCCTCCAGCCTCGCCTCTGCAGATGAGTTTGCTCTTTTCCAAAGTGAATGGTTTCGTGCTATTCCTCTGCATGGCTTTGTGAAATGCATTTCCAGAGGGGAGCTTTCTTACACATACGCAGAAGGGATTTTAGCAAAACGTTTCACTTCTGTCTTCAGACTTCTGAAAATGAACTCCCATCATGACTTTTTCCAAGTGTGGGTTTGAGCTAAAGCTCTGAAGGCATTTCAGTGCTGATTGTGATGCAGCTGTTAGTTTCAGGAATCTCTTTTTGAACTGGAGGTGGCTGTTAATTATATTCGGGAGCGGAAAACGCAGGATTGAGCTGGAAAACCTGTAGTTTAGCTGATTCTTATTTTGAGGTTGGGCGTGGCAGGTAAAAACCACCTTCTGTCAGAAAGACAGAAGGAGAAGGATTAGTTTAACTTTTAACAAGACTAATTTTTAACGACCTTTTCTAAAACCCTTCTCCTTTTGTGCTGTATTTTACCAGCACTGCCATCTGGGAGAGCACGGTCGCTCCCTGCCCACCCACGCTTTGGCTGCTGGGTTGCAATGCTTCTGGCTTTTCAAAATGTGATGCAACTTTTAGATGCCCAGTGCAGTTCACTGTAGGACATTTAATATACACAAATTGTGGTTGAAGGTATATATATAGGTATAAGGAGGTGCCCAGTGGCAGTGTGTAAGACTGTAAATGTCAGGCAGCTGGTAGTGGGGGAGTGAGGAAGCTGAGGGAGGAGAGCAGGTTATCCCTGTGGGTCTGACCAGCTCACTGGCTTGCAGCTTCCACGTGGCCCATCACCACATCCCATCTCTGGCTCTGTGGGTTAGCCCCTGCAGTCGTCCCCCTGAGACTGTGTGGGCATCACGGCCTTAAGAAATGGCTCATTGAATTAGTTGGGATGGTAATAGCATTCCGTGGGGGAAGCTTGAAATGTGAAGTGACTGCCCTCGCAGCCTGGAGCTTCGTCACGGCTTTTCGTGCCGGTTGTGCTTCTCCTCCCCAAACGTGGCTGGGGCCATCCGCTCCCTCCTGCTCAGGGATGATGATCTACCCTGGGGAGCCTCCTGCCCCTCTGCTTTGATTTGGACTGTACTGCCCAGGAATTGCTTTTCCTGCCCTTCCCGGGAGCGGAGCGGGTGGGAGAGCTGCAGGATGCGCCAAGCGCATTGTACTCACAGTTTTCCAGCCTGCCAGGTTTACCTGGTGAAGCCAAATCAGTTGCCTGCTCAGATTTTTCTCCCACTGTGGATGAACTGAGGCATGCGTAAGGGTGCCTGTGGCCTCGTGCCATATTGTGAGCAGCAGGGGCTGAAGAAGAAGCTGGCATACATCTCCTCTCCAGCACTATGCACGCCGGTTCCCGCTGTATTCTTACTCAGTCTTTCAGGTGCTGGAAAATAAGGCAGTGGTCCCTCTGGTAGAGGCAGGTGGTAAATTGTACAGAACCAAAACTCTCCCACTCGGGTATCTGCAATTTTGACTGTACTCACACAGCCTGTTTTCCCAGGAAAACCATGAGCGCATCTATCGCTCAAGCTGGTTTTGAAGAGTCCCTCCTTCCCCCTCGACACAGTTGATCTGCAAGGAGGTGACAGTTGTAGGAGGACTGAGCCAAGGCTGTTTTTTAGGTATTAGGCAGTACTTAGTGGAGTTTCTGTTGTGACCACCATCTGGACAGAGATTGATTTGCTGAGGAGCCGCCCTGCTTCCAGGGCAAAACTGTTCCGACGCAGTGTGTACGGTAGCAGCAAGCTGAAAAGGCAGTGAGGGAAGGTATATGCTGCTATATGTTTACTTTAGGACAGCGTGTTTCTTGGAAGATTTAACAGGACAAAAAAATACCCTGGGAAATGGGCAGTTCTGTTTCGTAGAGGGCTTGGTGCTGAGCTCTGTAATGCACTGGGTAGGGAAAAGGCTCTAATCGTTGTTAATTGCTCCTATACGTGGCAAATTCAATACTGATAGGGATGCTCCGAGTACTTGGGAATCGCTCACTTCCCTCCGTGGCTTTGGACCCATCCCATGCAGGAACTGCTGAGAGCAGGTTGTCTTTTTGGGAAGAGTTTAAGTTGCAGCACATTCCCAACTTGACCCCTTGAAGTGTTCAGATTGCGGGAACGAACTCGGGAGAGAGATGCGCTTGCCCTCGGACACGGATCTTGTTTGTCGTGCTCTGCTGAACGTAACCTGTTGTGTGTCGTGCTCTCGATGCTGGGATTGAAGATTAGAGCTGGGGGGACACACAAGGGACACACGTCCTGCTCTGGGGGCATTGCACTGCTGGAGCTTCACATGTAGGCACCAGCAGGATTAAAGGGCGTGCTTTGAAAAGAAGCGCGCTTCATCTCGCTGATAAGCGGAGCTGAGCAGGCGGGGGGAGAGGGGGTTAATGCCCCTTTTACCCAGGCTCTGTTTAAAGAAAGGCAGGCATTTAGCTAAAATATACATCCACAGTTCATTTCTGTTTAAACTGAAATTACTGAGCAAAGAAAGGCATCCTGGGAGAAGATGAAGCCACATGCGAGGGAAGGAGCACGTTTCTCTCAAGCTCAGTTGACAGCGGCACGCTTAAGGGTTTTCTGTCTTAAATATTTGATAAATCTGTAGTAGGCTTGAATTCTCCTTGGTTTTAATTACTTTTAATTTTTTTTTTTTTTTTTTAAGCCTGCAGGATTCTGACAGTTTTCTTCATCTATCCTTTGTTCTGCCTCCCCCTCCCCCATGATGATCCTGTTTGATCGTGGAATGAGCGCTTGGGTGTAATCGGCCCCGGTGCTGGGCAGAGTGATCCCTGCGGAGCTGGCCGTGGGGCTGCGTTTCCAACTCTGGGAGGTCCAGAAAGCTCTGGTCCTGAAATTTGTTGCTTCAGAAATATTTGATTAACTTCATTGTATTAGCATGAGGTTGGTTTTATTGCTGCTTCCTATACTTCATTAAAAATCTTATTAAAAGTGCAAGCATGTGGATCACTTCGAGATTTTTTGTTTTGAATTTCAATTTTAATTTTTTTTTTTATTATTGATCAATTTGTAGGGCTTGTTTTTCGTGTTGGGAGAGAGGTGGGTTCTCTCCGTGTATCCCAAAGCAGTATTCTGGATCTTCTTCTCCTATGGAGTTACATTTGGAGGATATTTGCCGCTCTGTGGACCATAAGCCTGTAGGTGCCCCGAGCTGCTGTGTGTATTTAACTTTCCTTCCCCCACTCGCAGCTGACCAAAGGTTGGACCTTTCATCTGCTCCCTGCTTTGCATTTCCAGCATTTGGATAAGCTTGCCTTGCTCAGGAGCCACGGGCCCAGGAGATTTCTGCTGAGCAGATGCACTCGCATTATCTCCCCGTGCGATTTACATCGGGCAGTGTGGTGATGTTCTCAAAACCCTCGATGGAGAGGGAGGTCAGGGGGAAAAAGAACCTCAGCCATAAGCAGTTGCTTGTAGCTGTTTCAGACAGTTTATTCTTGCTGCTGCTTTATCACTCACGTGCTTTGGGCTAACAGACTCTGGACTGCAGAGAGTAAGAAAACAAAAGAAACTCTCCCTAGAGAGACCGTGGTTTGCCTCTTCAAGAGGCAGGTATAATTTCTTAGCAAGAACACAGTTTCTTTAAGAGAAAAGCACTGATCCCATTGGGGCAATTGTGATATTTTGTTGTAAGGAATCAACACATTCCTGTGCAAACACTCAGCTAGGGGTGCAGGCTGGTGATAAATTGATGGTCTTCCCCATTTTTCCTTGCTTTGGCAAGGTCTGCAGATGTTTGTCTCTTGAGGGACCGTTTCCAGAGATGTTTTCTGTGATTTTTAGGTTTTTTTTTTTCCTTCTCCCCGATGGTATCTTCTTAGTCTCTGACTTTTTCATTGTCCGTCCTTCAGAATATTCAATACTTGGGAAGTTGATCTTTATTCAGTCTGTTTTCCACAGGGTTGTAGGTGGATAAGAAATGTTGAAGACAGCTAAAACAAAAGACCTTCCTAGACAAATAATATAATACAAGCCATCTGAGTAGCTTGGTCTTTTCCAGCAGCCTGCTAGAAGCCCTCCTTTTCCCTCAGCCTTATGGCCTTTATGAATTCTCTCCCCTCTGGTTTGGCCAAGCGTTTAGTTGTGTGTTAATCAGCAGCAATAAAAAGCACGCTTAAGATCAGATGGGTATCTACCGATGCTTGTCAGGGCTATCCGTCTCCCCAGCCTCTGCAGCACTTTCTGCCAGGGAGTGTGGAGGGAATGGTTCATACCTCTCAGCTGTAGCTCACCTGCTTGGCCATTTCCCTCTTGCCTCCTGCCTCAGGCAGAGACCTCTAGGTATTGGGCAGAACCTCATTTCTCAGGAGGGTTATGTATGGTTGGGTAGAGGATGTTTGCTGTGTGCAAAACACTGGTGAAACTCACACTGAAGGACTCTGGCTCACCTTGCTCCTTACTCCAAGACCAGATGTGTTTTAGGAGGACTCTGCTACTATGGACAACCATGGTAGAGATGCTCCCAGTGTGGGTACAGGTCACAGGGACATGGTCATGCAGCTGATTGGGGTTGATCTGGGTTAGGCTTGTGTTAGCCGTGGATGACCCTCTGACTGACTGCAAGTTTGAAAGCTAAAGTTCAGGTGTGAAAGCCCAGTGGTGCCATCTTCCTGTTACCTGCCTCTGCTTATCAATCCCTTGGCAGTGCCCAGTGCTGATTTAACTCCTTGTCAATTCATCTCTGTTATACAAGTCATCTGCTGACAAAACAAAGATCTGGGTCAGTGCTCTTAAAATAGATTCAGCATTAGGCAAATTGCTCAAGCAAGCTCTCCTTTCCTCTGAGAAGACAATGTCAAGCCAACCTCACAGGGATACCCCTAACAAGCAGAGGCCTTGTCAAGGTAACAGTGCTTGCTTAATACGCTTCTAAAATGCAACGTCCAGCTGTTTGCACAATGTTTGGCTTGTGCCCGAGGGAGTAAGCTTTGGGTTTTTATTTTATATTAATGCAATTAAAACAGATGGATACATCACTATGAAGTCCGGGGTTTTTTTGTTTGTTTGTTTTGTTTCTGAGGAGGTCTTTGCAAATCTCTCATTGTGCCTGGCAGCGTGACTGGCACGTTTAACTTGCATCCATTGAGAGCCATGATAAATGCCATGTGCCCAAGCTGACTGTTGCCCTTGCTTACAGGCAGAGTTTAGCAGTGCCAGTTGCATCTTGATAGTAGTCACCCGGTAACCACTTGGAACACACCGTGCCAAGCCCACATCTGGGTGCACAACTGGTCAAGGTTGAATTACTCACCAAATCCATTTTGAAGGTCACAGCCGGGCCTCTGTGAACTCTGATCCGGAGTTTATAGGACTTGCTTCATCATGTGCCCTTCTGGAAAAGTCCTTCAGATTTCCCGAGCCTGGGCTGCCAAATGTGCTCTCTGGTGATTTCTTCTGCTTGTCCAGAGGATTTCTGCCGCTGTGAAGAGGGTAGTGTCACTGGGAGTGGGGCTGGGAAACACATTGGTTGCAAAAGGGGAACAGGAAAGTAGGATGTTGGTTCTTCTTGCTGATGGGAGTCCACCTCTCTCTGCGTGTGTTGACTTTACTGGGTGTGTGGAAAGCACGGTAGGCTGCGATACGATGTTCCAGGAAGCCCATGTGGAGTTTCCAGTTATGAGACAACTGCAGTGAAGTATGATTTGGTGTCCCGTGAATTGGTTCCCTGCATGACCTCATGCCAACCTGGCTTGGCAGTGGCAGAAAAGTCCCTCTAATGATGGGGGAGGTGGCAGTTTTCTACTAATTATTCTAGAGGAAATGTGGTACACTTTCGAGGGAGGGGTGGTTGGGCAGCGTGAGCCCTCATCATTCTTTTCCCACTCTTTTCCTAATGTTACGTTTGTCCTACCTGCTTCCTTTTTGGGTTATAACCCAAGCAGACTCTAGAGAAGGTAGAAAAGAGGATGAGGGGTTGGTTGTTAATGGTAGTTCCTCTACCTGGAAGAGGGGAGACAGGGATTCTAGTACCTGCTTCCGTCCCCACCCCCAACTGCGGACTTTTGGGTGCCTCAGAGCTGGCGAGGGGCGGGAGGGGAGGGCAGGCTGAGCTGAGGAGCTGCTGTTTGTAGGCACCCGCTTCACCTCCAGCGAGGGACCGAGGGAGTTGAATACTTCTGTAGATACTGTGCTCGATGAGAACAGCAAGCTCCCTCCTTTATCAGGCCTGCATATCCCCAGTGGTTTCTGAGTCCAAACCATGTCTTGCCTATCAGCTCAGAACAAACCGTTTCCTCTCGCAGACCAGAGGAAAAATCAAGGAACACTGTGGTAACTATTAATAAAGTTTCTCTGCTTTCCCGTGATCAAGTGTTCCTTTGTTTCTTTTTTTTTTTTCCCTTGTTGATAAGAAGATAGAAATGCCAGGCAGTGACTTTAAACTGCCTCGGCCAAGGGAGATTGCTGCTTTGGAAATTAACTCCTTTACCTTACTGTGCTACCATTGGGGTTACTCCTGACCTAGGATTTGCCTTTTCATCTCGGATTCTTCCCACTCCCAAGTCACAAATCAAATCAACTTAGAAATCAAAAATGCTAAATTAGGAGAAGGCTTTTTTACCTGTTCTCAGAAGGAGGCTGGTGCTCACCCTGGCTTAGCCTTTGCTGGTGATGCACTGGGTCTGGAAAACTGCTAGTTGCTTTTTGCCCCAAATTACCAAGTCAGGAAGGTGGACTGAAAGAAGACCAAAAATTGTTTCAGTTTATTGTCACTTTCTTCATTTCAGCTGTTCTCAGGTTTTACTGTGGTGAGCCCATCACTAAAGCAGAGTGACCTTCAGCTGCTGCGGAACCCTGACTTTATGCCTGAACGTTTGGTTAAGAGCGGTCGAGGGTTAGGACAGGGAAGGGTTTGCTGGCACGTGGGTGTAGTTACAGTATCAGACCCGAAAGTTGTTCACATGCCAATATGGAAGTACTGCAATGCACTGAGCAGGGTTTTTCAGCTTGCTTGCTGAACGCTTCAGTTGCTGTATCTTTAGGAAACGATTATCTCTGTTCAGCATTCCTTTTACAGAATGCCAGTAAATTAGGCTCAAAACTGTTTCATTCTAAATCTGGGAGTAAAATACATAGGCTGGAAGTAGCAAAAAAGAAATGCAAGTTTGGTTGGAATGGCATGTGCTGGTTTGAGCTGCAACAGAAGTAATTCCGTTCAGTGATTTTATTCCTCAGCTTTGTTGCTTGTGCTGTGCTTTTAGCTATTCTTCTTTTTGCTCTAAATGTTGAGCAAGATTTTCACCGGGTTTTGAACAAGGAAATCACGTGAAGTGCTAATTTTGACTCAGAGTCTCTGTAAAAGGTAAGACCAAAAGAAAGACAAAGAGAATAGAAAGGTGGACATAACGCAAAGATGTTGCATTATTATGTTGAATTAAAGCCTGGTGTGGAATATTCCTATTCAAGCATTTCATGTGACTTCTGACTAAAAGCTCTCACCGCTGTGTTGTTGCTTGGTCTCCTCTGTGTCGTCACCATGAATTTTTCAGCGTATGAGAGAACTGTGTGTGTACTGCACATCAGAATAATATAAATCATGCATGTTAACATGCTAAGGAGATAACGCTAACTGCTCTGGCAGGCTTCCGCCTTCTTTAAAATCAGGATTTCTAAATCGATGCCCTCCCCTTGATGCGTGGAGCTGTGACAGCTGTCCCTTGGACGTACATGTATGTGGATTCGTTTTTATTTCCTATATCAATCCGTGGCTTTGTGCAAGGCTCCATCAGGTTGATAAAAAGGCAGAAAGGGATCCTGCCTAATACAGCTTACAGCGAAAGTGGTACAGTAAGTTCCTCCTGCACGAACAGCAGTCCCCTGACGTATCAAGGAGACCTGATTATACAACAGGACTAATCAGCTCTGGATGCTGCCATGAATTATGGGTTGGCTTAAGTGCTGCGATACACATTTCTGTCTTAAATTGATGGCAGAAGCAAAACAGAAAACCAGAACAGAAAGCCCAAATGTCAACAAGGCTTATCTTTCTCTATCAGGGTTAGAGGAGAGGTTTCTTAATGTAATTATAACCTGTCTCTTCTATCCAGGCTAGCAAGAATAAACCAGGTTATATTGGAACTTTACTGCATAATGTTATGCAACCGTGCTTATTTAAACGTGGCTATTTTGGTAATATGCACTGTGCCTTAATGGGGGTAGTGGATAAAGAGTGTTGACCCACAGAAACGTAGCTGAATATGGAAGTATGATGTTTATGGATAAAGTTACAGTGAAATTTGGCAATTTTCCCATGTGTTTGCACTTAGGGCAGGAAGGTGGACAAAGAATGAATGTTGGGGGGAAAAAAAATAAATCTGATCTGCCTGGTGTATCTATGTGTCTCTTCATTCTGTGCAGAGCCAATGAATTATTTCTCCCTCCCTTTCTTTCTTTGACTGTTTTCCATTTTTATTTTGCTAAATATGATAGTGTAATTTTGGCACCTTATCCATACAGCCCCTTCACTTTTGACTTTCGGGCACCTGCAATTAATGTCTAAGGTTTACCTGTTTACTGGGACGTGGCTGCATCTGTGGTTGAGAGAGGAATAGGCACGTCCAGGTGATTCCACCTGACCTGTCTTGGACCCTGGTCAAAAGGTGACTAGCTGGAACTAGCAGTTGGGATGCCCTGAATCGGGACAGATGTGTTCCATAATTACCTCAGCTCAGATGGCTTTGTGCAGAGGATGAGGAGGGAAACTTTGTTTTACTCCTGGTAATTCCCAAGCCAAGTGCGCAGCAGTTGGGTGAGTTTGGAGGGGAACTGTGCGTGGGAGGAGGTGGTTCAGACCAAGTGGCTTTTGGAAACACGGGACAATACCGGCTCTGGAGTACTCAGCTGGTTCCTAAGTATGCAAATCCGCTCCTCCTGATTTGGCTGGGAGAGCTGGGTGTCTGTGTCTCCTCATGATAAGATTGTTTGTTTGTTTATCTGTGTGGAGTCTTCAACATTAGAAATTCTGAGTATCATTATAATAATAGATGGCATGGTTATTTCACAAACAGCGTGCCCTGGGCCGTGATCAGCTACTGCATTCAAGAGCTTACCTGCCTTCCCTCCGTCTTTGTATTCCAATTGTTTCAGCTTTCCCTGCCTTGAAAACAGCAGATGTTTTCAAACATTAAAAAAAAAATAAAGAGCACTAAGATCATGATGTAGTAAGGAGGAACCTATTGCTGCATTCAGAAGGAGCATCCTCTTGCCTTACTTTCAGGCAGAACGGGAGTAGCGAGTGCCACAGCCCCTGTGATGGGCTAGGGACGTCTGCGGAGGGAAGCTGACACCGAAACCAGGACAGTCTAAGCAAGCTTCCAAAAGGGCTGGAGCCTGGGGAGTATTCAGGTTGTGAGGGATTTGTTGTACGACGAGGTCGGCTTCACCTTTAGTTTTTCTTCGGGGGGTTTTACCCTTTCAGGGTTCAAGTTGCCCAGGGGCCACTGCTGCTCTTACGGCCCTTTTTGGAGGGGAGTCTCAAAATTTATACCCTGAAATTTCAAACGTGGCTGTTTCTCAGACATTTCTTTCAGCAGAAGTGTCAGCTGGGAGAGCTCAGCCCTTCCCCTCGGCCAGGCTGGGGCGGCCCTGGCAGCAAACTGAGTCCCAGTCCCCACGGAGCTGTGCAGAGCAGCAGCAGCCGGAGCGCTGGGAGGGAGGAGGGATGCTGGGCTTGGCCCCTCTGTCGAAACGAGCGCTTGGGAAACTCCGTCTGGAGATGGACAATTTGCAAAAGCTGGTTTTGGGGCCTTTTAGTGCCAGAGCAGAACCTGGTTCAAATCTGTTCGCCTTTATTTATTTACTTATTTAAACAGGCTGTCTTCCTGCTGCCCGGGCTTTGTGCTGGTTTGGGTATCCCTCTCCTCTGAGAGCACGTTGGGGATGCAGCACGTTGGGGATGCAGCACGTTGGGCTGGCTGCCCTGGCATCATCCTCTCTGAGGCTCTGGCTTGGTTGCAGTCTGTTAGCTTTGGAGTCAAATGAACAGAACATGGATGAAAAATGTCAGGCTGGAGTGTTGAAGGGAGGTCCCTCAAGTCTCACCTGTGCCGTGAAGATAAACACATAGGTGTCTTTCTCTGGAGTATGGCTCAGCCTGAAGAAATGGCTCTTAAAATGGAAACACCCTGCATCCATCTGGTCTCAGGCTCGCAGGGCTGCTGTGCTCACAGAGGTCTTGAAAAGTTTCAGTTGGAAATAGTTGGACCCTATGCCACTGCTCCTGAAGAAATGTCATGTGAGCCCTGTTAGAGTGAGGCAAAACCAGAGCGATAGCTTCTCTTGCTCCTGCCCAAAGAGCGGTAGGAAAACCTGTGCCCGTTCTTTTTTCCTCCTCCTCCTCCTCTTCCTCCCAGTCCCTGTGTCTGGGGGACAGCAGATAAACTGGCCTGTGCAATATCAAGTGTGATTTTTTTTTTTTTTAATTCTAGTTGCTTTTTCTTCATGGGAGATTAAATCAAGATGCAAACCCTGCATCAGCAAACTGATAGATCATTTAGTTTTACCTGGAGGCTGTAGTAGGGGTGTGCAGCTTTCTTGCTAGGTTTTTCCCTGCGATTGCATCGTGCCTGTGCAGCCCTTTGAACCAGAGATGCTCCCTCCCTGTGTTTACTGGTTTTGCCCTTCACAAGCCAAACATCCCTCAGGTGAGCAGCTGAGACAGCCTTGGGTAGGTGGGACCGAAGGCAAGAGGAGGACAAGCGTATGCAGGAAAAGACATATTCTGGATTCCTGCTGTGGGGATGAGTAATCGCTGGAGGTTAAAGCAAAACAGTAGAGTTACAGATAGAATTTTTTCTTTTCCTTTTCCCCATCCAAGAGCTGCGTACCTTTTCGTGTTTAAGGTCTAAACAGCTGAGCCCCAGGGTTGCTGGAAAGGATGGGGGCTGTGTTTATTTGATGGTGTTGGAAAAACCTTGTGAATTATCTTACTGGTTTTCTCTTTTTACGGTGAAGTTTGAAAAGATGATGACTAGCCAAATGCTGAATACTGGGTTATCCGTGAACGGGACTGTGTAATTGTTACACAGGAGGTGAGGGTACTTGTAGACTATCCGAGTATATCAAAAAAACATGATTTGTTGTTCTCAAACTAAGTTTGACTGCGTAGTGCTTTGGGAAATACAAGGCAGAACAGGACCCTGCTGGTGTGATCACCCATCCTGGCAGTCGTAAAGGCTTTGTGTGTGAGACCATGAACAATGGCTCTTAAATGTGTTTCCATTGATTTTCTTCCCCGCAGTGTTTCATGAATACTGTGCAGTTTAGCTTAACTTTTAACCTTGCATGCAGGTTGAAGCATGAGGCTTCTCTCCCAGCGTCATATGGCTCACTCCATGAAAAACAACAACCACCCTACAGCTCAAATCCCGTCAGTTCGTAAAAATGTGCCCTTTTTTGCCGTCTGATTGTCAGCAGAAGTGCCTGGGTGGTGGCAGCCCTCCAGGGGGGTCCCTGGGAGGTCTTGCACAGCTTACCAAGAGGAGCATGAGCACTGCAGGCTCAGCTCTGCCTGGGAGCTCAGGCTGCAATCTCAGATGCCTTAGTTGCTTTCCTGGATCAGTAGGGCATCCCTTTGGACCTAACAGGGCTTTGTAGTACAGCCCAGCTCTTCTTGCTGAGTTTTAGACTGCGTGTGGTACTCGGCGCTTGGAATTGGCTCTTAGTGCTCTGAGGAGAAATCTTTACAGCCAACTGAGACTTGTTTTTCTGTTGCACTGAATACTGCATTGTATATCCATTTAAAAAAGCCCAGTGGGGGAGTTCCACGCTCTCTTCGGGTTATTTTTTGTTGCGTTCCCATTTTCCTGGATGCGCAGGTGTCTCATTTCCATTCCTAGAAACCCAGCCTTCGTGTTTTCTTTAAAGTCAAGGTTTCTTGACGTAGCTTAAGGCATCCCTGGCATTGCTCAGAAAGCACCTTTGCGAGGGGCTTGTTTCACAAGGCGCTAACTGCAGAGCGATGCCGAGCAAACGAAGAGCGATCAGAAAGTGTCACCGTGTCAGTTGGGTTTCTCCTGCGCCCTGGCATCCCTGAAGGTGTTTTCTCATTTCTCGTGTGTTGGCTTTCTGTCACAGCATGCCTCGATTCGTGCCCACATGTTGCACTGTGCCTGTCTTCCAGCCAGCCCTCTGTGTAGGGTATTGTGCAGTTTCTGCTCCCGGTTGCGCAGATCTGGAGCTCGTTAGTGCTGCACTCCCCTATCTGACTTATTAATTGCTGCTTCGTACGGTGGATCAGCAAACGCCGTTGAAAGATGTGCTTGATAGCAGTAGTAGGAGAAAAGCCAGTGCCAATCGTGTCTGTAGGTGGAGTGACTGCTTCTTGTAAATAAGATGATTAACACACAAGTATACACCCGAAAAGAAAAAACATCCCAACCAAAAAAATAGCCCTCAAATGTTTCCTTTTTCCTTTAAACACCACTCGTGACTTGCTCGAGGTGATGACCCCGTGCTGTGAGTCCCAGACGGGAGATTCAGAAGGACTGCTGAAGACAAAACACCTGCTTAGAGTCTGGTTACCAGAGGAGCATCCTGGCTGCTTCTCGCCTGTGCCTCTCTCCTGCGTAGCTGGAGACAGTAGCTGTGATGCTTGCGTGTGTCAGTGCTAATAAAACGCTCTCAAGTTACCTCAAAAATGAATTATATGGTGGAGGTGCAGTAGAAATCTAAACGTAGTTTTTCCTGGAATAGCCCTCTTAGAACTTTGGTGAAGAAGAAAGTAGCAGGGAGGGGGACTGGAGGGACTGGAGGCTCTCCCAGAGGTACACCAGGGAGGTTTTGCTGTAGGATCAGCTAAAGGTGGAGTGGTCTGACCCATACTGGTAGAAATGAGTCTTGGCTAAAACTAATGGCAAGAGGTTTGCTTTGCTGTGTTTGTTAATAACTCTCCCCAGTGCAGCATTATGGGAGAGATAACTTTTTTTTTTTCTTTTTAGTAAGTGTTTTGGCTTGCTGAATGCTGGTCTGACGTCCATCTCGGAATGGTGGACCTCAAAGTGTGATCAGTGCGTGGGGCAGTGGGGCTGTTGGGACATATGGGACGTGTGTGCTCTGTGGATTGACCCAGAAAACAGAACTACAGACAAATCCACGGGGTGCAATTTTATGTCTTTGTGTTTTACACCTCTGCTTGTTTATACTTCTGCTTAAGCTCAAGTTCGCACCTACAGTGGCTTAATTACAAACATTGCTAAAAGATTCTGATACCGAATGTGGCTTTTAACATTGAACTCTTCCAGGAGCCAAATTCTTTCATTTTACGATGGAAAGATTTTAAACAAGTGGTAGATATCTCTGTCTTTTTTTAATCTAGGGAGCAATAAAAATAATAATAAAAAAAAATAGTGCTATGGTAAGTTAATTGCAGCCTTTAGGATGCTGGTAAGTAGTTCCTGCCCTTCCAGGCTGCATAGCCACGGTCCAGGCACTGCACTTGAATTCTTTGCCTTCTGGCAGCAGTTGCAGTTTAGCTGCTGGGATCCTTCAGTGCGCAGAGATCCCTGTGGTGGGATGGTGTGCACATTGGCTCGCCGATGAAAAATCATTCGATGGCTATTTATTTGCCTTGCAGAGGGTCGACTGCAAAACCCTCTCTGAAATTATGCTTCTTGAAAGCCTCCTGAAGAATGGTGGGCTCAAGCCAGAAAGGTCTTGTTTTACAGCCCTGCTGCCATGAAAGAAATCTAAGTGTAGAAAAAATAGAGCTTAAATGCCTCAGTTATTTATTTTGCCCTTTCATTACACAAGCCTCCCCTCCCTGCTTGGGCTGGGAGGTCAGGGCGTGTGTGCGTGTGGGGCTGTGCTTTAGGGGGGAACCCTGCTGCACAGGCACTCCTCTGGGCTCTGGCCCCTTTATTGTTTTAACAATTAATCTTTCACCCGTTTATAATTTAAAACACTAATAAATATACCCTTCTCTCCCCCCAAATTCTCAGGAATCTCTGCAGTCTCCTGCTTGATTGCAGATCTCCAAGCTTGCACAAATAAGTCCTCCAGTGGTATCTAGCCAAGTGAAACCTTGGAGGGATGTGTTTGACCTTGGTTTTTGCAGTGACTGTACCTTACCCACTTGTCCTGAAGACAGAAAACGAATGTTGACGTTCACAATGTGAAAATAAATATTTGAAGATGGGTTTTGGTCTGCTCAGTTTGCTCTGTCAGCATAAACAAAGTCCTTCTCTTGTTTGCATTTGAAGGGTCCGTATTGTATAGGAGTCATATTAAACTGTAAGTTAAAACCAGAAAATGAACCAGAAGTGAAATTCCTGCCCTCCTAACATTGCTTATCTTCCTTTCTTCCTCCTAAATTCCATATATATTTTTTACTTTTATGTTTTTGCATATCCCCACAATGAATGGGGTGTTTGCTACCCCACTCGGTAGCTCAAACCCAAGCCCTTGCTTTCTTGGAAGACCTTAATTTGAAATCAAATTTGAGAATCTCTGTAGGCTCCTAAAGAAAAGTTGGAAGGCTTGCTTCATATTAGAGCTCCCACCTCCCTTTTTAGCTGTGGAAATGAATGGAAGACTTGTTTTGGTGACGTGGCATATTTGCTGAATGCCTTCCTTTTCATTGACGGATGGAGGGACAGGCTTGTAGCTCTGTGTAATGGTAGGCCATGGGAACACTGCTTCCAGAGCAGGACCTCTAATGACAGGAAGGGAATAAACCCCCAGATATCTCCTTTTAACTCCATGTGTGTGCATCTGCTCCAGGAAGCTTCAAGATGGGAGGACATTGAAGATTCAGGGATCTTGGTCGCTTTGTTCTTGCGTGCTCCTAGGTGCGGTTCAGCCTTCCACACCTTTCTTTCACTCCATTGTTCCCCATCCATTAGGACCACCTAAGAAACTAAAGAGGGATATGTTGGAAGTTAGACTGGGCCAGGTTTGTTTCCCTGAAGCCAAACAAAAAAAATCATGTAGTGGGCTGCAAGGAGCCTCTTGCAGAGAAAGTGATTTCTCAAAGGGAGGTGCTAGCTTCCCAAAGCGCAGCTTGGTGATATGATGATGATGATGATGATGATGGCTATGCCACATGGGCTGCTGCTGATTGGGATCTGATACTGCCTCCCCAAACTCTCCAACTAATGCACATTTTCTTATGGTTTTGCTTTAAAGACTGAAGGGGACTAGAAACATTTGGCATTGGGTCAAAACCGCCGAGATTATTGTTCTGCTACTTGCTGGTCGTTATAATCCTAAAGGCAAGGTGATGTTGGGAGTAACCTGTAGTAGATTTTCACTTGTTTTCGAGGTACATCTGACAGTGCTGTGCCTGCTACTGCTGTTGCAATCATCAGGATTTTGTTAGCTCCAGAGAAGACCATAGAAGAGCAATTGTTGGTATAAATTTCTGCACTGGGAGTTCTCTGACAGCCTGTGATGCATGCAGTGACCAGATCTGGTTTTGATTTGATTAGCTTGATTATAGCTTGAGGTAGAAGAGCTGAAAACTGCCTGGAAGCCACTTTGCCATCCTTTGTTTTCCCTGGCTGCTTCAAAAAAAAGAAAAACCTCTTGCTTTTTCTTGTTGTTTTGCTCCTTACTGGGCACCCTTTCCTGCCCTGTTTAAAAGGGACTGCCCTGTTTGGTGCAGTAGTTGCAGAAAATCTAATGTGGACAGGCAGGAATGTATTTATACAGTGTTCCTTGAAACCTCTTTGTCATCTTGTGCTTTCTGGCAGGCTGGCTGTGTTCCGCAGAGCAGAGGCGTGGAGTCACATTTCATGTTTTGGTTAATTTGCAGGTCATTTAGAGCAAAGGGGATACTGCAGGGGGAAGGCACAGAGCTGTGTGAAAAACATGAGGTTTATCACTCGCTTTTTTTTTTTTTGTTTGTTTTTTAAAAAGCTTTTCTGAACAAATTTTCCTGCCTTTCCTGTTTTTACAGTTCCTGCCTTAAAAATCACTGAACTTTCACTGAACAAGTAAACTTGATGTCATCAGATTGGCTTCCTTGTTTGCGTGTGTTTGCTTGGAAGAAAGTTTTCATGTTTAAAGGTTTAAGAGGTGGAAGTGTAACCAGCCCTCACCAATGGTACTTCCAGCTCCTGGTGGCCTTTGCCTGGTCGTGTCCTACCTGGAGATGATGCTGTGATGGGACTGAGACCTTGGAGGTGGTCTTTAAGATGAAGAGAATTGTGTAGGGCTATATCTGCCCTATCACTTTTATGGTCTTTGCACTAGCAGTAGTAAATGACAGATAAAATTTCTGATGGCATGGGAGGGCAAAGAGGGCTACTTTCTGTTCAGAGTACAGATCACCTAGCTCTGGAGGCATATACCTTCAAATGGTAGCTCCTTAAACTCACATCTTGTCTTTTTTTTGCATATTCTTCTCTCTATCAAGGTGGAAGGAAGGTGCACAAAGTAAGCACTGAGTAAAGTTAGAGTTGCGATTCGGGAGAGGTCCTTTATTCTTTCCAGTGCCATATTAACCTTGTAATGTTCTTTTGGGTAAACAAGTGCTGGGAACGGTTCAGGAGTCTGAAGTCTGATTGCTTGAGCCAAATCCGTGGTTGGAAACAATGAGACAAGAGGATGGAGCTGGGGCTTGCTAAGCTGCTTTGCTTTCCTGGAGAATGACGCCTGGTTAATCTGTCACTGCCGTGGGGTTGCCAGTGGGACTGTGGACAAGGTGCAGAGGGTTTGTGTGGATCACCAAGCAACAGGGCTAAAGCAGGATGGGTCTGAGGCAGGGCTGTCCCCGCTTGGCACAGGCATTTTCCTACTGCTCTCAGGGCTTTTCCGTATCGGTGTTACGGGCAGAACCCGGGAGAAGTTGAAAACCAGTTGTTGGCCTGTGGAATCGTACTGGTGCCGTTTGTGCTAGTGGGTTTTGGGGCTCTGAGTAGACCTGGGGAAGACAAATTGAATCGGCCTGCGTGGCACTTAAAGGTCTTTTGTGTGTGGCTGTAATGTGCTTTACCAGGAGAATTAAGTGTTTGTCCTTTTTAGCCTGCTAATTTTTTTTTTTTCCTTTAGTATAGTGGAGTTTTCCAAAGTTTTTCTGCTGAGAGGGGAAAAAAAATCCCCCCGAACAAAAACCATACCCAAACCAAAGCCCAAAGGATGTGTTTAGGCCAATGAAGGCTTCAGCAGCTTAGTGCTTGTCTACATGGGGAAGTTAGTGCGCAGTAAGCTAGGGTGTGAGCTTACGGCACGCTAGCTGCTCTGCACTAACTCCCCCTGTGGATGCTGAGTGTGCACTAAGAGCGCCTGTTGTGCGGGTTCCTTGAGGCCGCTGAAAGGAGGTGTGCTGGAAATTCACGCTGTCGCTTCCTTCACCCTGACTTTCCCATGTAGACAAGCCCTTAGTCTAGGGTAGAAAGTCCTCGTTCGCAGGTCTGGCTTAAATGCTTTCCTTGTTCTTTCCTCCTTGTTCTTTCCTCCCTTTTCTCTCTTCGGTGCAGAATAAATGTTGCCGGGACTTTGTCATCCTGGTCACATTTCTCTGTGCATGTAAATTTTGGGGGAAGGAGGTGTGCTGGTTTGGGGAACGACTTCAGAGGGAGGCCTGAAGGTGTATCACGTGCCAGTGTAAAATGCTGCTGGACCAGGTGCAGAAAGGAGCCTGTCCTCCAAAGCATAAGGTGGGTTTGACTCGGCCTAAACAGCCTAAAAAGCTAGGAGAACGTTGTGATTTGGAGGAATGTACTTCCCCCTGCTTAGAAGATGAGGAGCTGTTTATACATGAAACTGTAGGTCTTGTAGATGTATTATTAAATGGATTTAATCTTCAGCAGTTAGGGACCCCATTAAAAAAAATAAGATTCTCCAACAAATAGAAGCAGTAATTCTCTCACTGACCCCTGAGGTGCTGGGGTAGACGGATGTTGTGGAAATTATGGAAACAAACTAATTTTTTTTATAGGTTGCACTCTAACGGTTATTTCCCTCATCACATCTCATCGTCTGCTATCTCTGTTTACTTCCTCTTGGGAGGCAGGAGATGTGAGAAGGAAAACTGGTACAAAATGCAGAGTCCTCAGTCATTTTGGTTTTCTATATGGTCTAGCGTATGAGGTTTTGGCTGGGTCTTGCTGCTTTATTTTTTTTTCCCAGTCTAGATTTTTGAGAAATAGGTGACTTATGTGATGGAATGAAAATTTGTGTTTCTTCCTCTTAACTGGGAGGGTGAGAAGGCAATGATTACACGGATGTGTGAAAATGAACAACTCCTTTTCAGCTCATCTCACTGTGCTAAAATAAGCCTGGTGAAATGGGTCAGGTACAGTGTTACACCACACTGGGTCTTCAGGCGGGTCTCCTGCTCCACGGTGGAGTTTCACAGAAAGCTTTTCCACCTTGCCAGCCCCAACCCTGATGAAGTGGGAGATGGGGGCTTTTCCTTCCCTCTTTTCTCTCCCCACTACGCGTGCACTCACGTGAAGTTCATGAGTGTGTGGTTACGCTGGATGCAGCCCATTTCATCCAGTGGTACCAGATGTGAAGGGAAATGGTCAATTTAGGGGTAAAAAAGTAACTCCGGGACTGTCTTGATGGAGAGATCTTGTTTTAAAGATGCACACAAACACTCGCTGAACTGTAGAAGGCATAGACTGGGTTCAGGGCTTGGTTCTGTGTTACAGATCCCCCCCGTAGACCCCCATCTGTGTTGACTTAACGGTCCACCGTTGTCATGGCTTGGAGGCACTGCCACAGGGGCTGGGGGATTTGTGTCTCTCACCTTCACCATCCCTGTGTGTGCAGCGCTCGAAATCAAAGCAATTACCTCATCCTCTTTTCAGCAGAGCCTGCGTTGTTGTTGATGGAGTTTTGTCTTTAAAGCAGAGCAGCGATAGCGGTGGCTTCTGCTCGAACCTGATAGGTGCCCTTGCTGCAGTTTTGCTTCCGAACTCAACTGATCTATGCCCTTTTTTTTTTCCCTTGCCTGGTGGAACTTCCCTTGAATTGCTTTGAGCAATGTTTTTTTTTTCTTTTAAAGTCTGTCTGGTCATTTCCTTTCTTTTCTGGCATCCGCGGTGGGAATATGTCTCTGTTTAGCCACTCCTCCCCTCCTTTCCATTTTTGGGAGACCCTTCTCCTATAAATGTTCCTGGTGCCGGCCTCCCTGGGCGGCCGCTCCGGGCCGTGCCAAGCAGCGAACAAAGCTGAACTTTAGCAGTCTCTTGGCTCTGCCGTCGCCTGCCAGCTCCTGAATAGCATCCGGGGAGACTGACGAGGCACTGTTCTCCTCCTGCTTTGCTGCTCTTTGGCAAAGCAAGGCCGGCCACTGGGACTGTGCCCTTGCAGGCTTATGAAGACATTACTTGCCTTCTTTTAGCCCGGGGTTTGAGTTTGAGTGACTCCCTTCATAGCTGGCGGGGCACAGAGGTGGGATTGTGCCACGGCTGAAAGCTCGGGCTCTGCTGAGGTTGGGGTGCTTGCAGCGGGGTCCTTCCTGTTTTTTATGGGTGAGAAGAGTCATTCAGAGCTCTGCTGTTTCCCTTTGGACGTCAAATGCCCAAACACAATTAAGCAGGGCGAGAGAAGGAAAAAGGGACCCTCCGCCTCCGTGGTTTTCCTGCACGGAGCTGGGAGGTGTGGGGGACACGGTGTGGCAGGGGGCACGGTGTGGCAGGGGGCACGGTGTGGCAGGGGGCACGGCAAAGCCTCGCTGTGTGTGGAGCCAGCTCTGCACGCCGGCTGGCTGACGTGACTGGCAGGACTCGAAGGTGACAGAGATAAGGCTTGGAACCTAGTAACCCGACTAATAAAAGACTTATTCCAGCCTTAATAAGCTCCTTGGACAGATGGATTCTGTTGGACAGATGGATTTAATCTGGGAAAATGATTACATGGCTTTTGTACTCATTAGTATTTTTGGTCTCGGTATTTATGCATTAATATTCTTGCGGTAGGTCAGTGAAAATAGGGTTGTGTAAACCTGCGCTGCTTTCTGCAGTGCCACAAGATGCCTTTATCAAGCCCCTTCTCACCCAGTACGTGGTGAACATGGGTGCTTGTCTGTATAGACTCCATATATTCCCAGGTTTCTTAATGGCTGAGATGAAAACTTTTATCTTGATACACTTGTGAAACTCCGTGTCTCCTCAAAGTGAAGTGAAGTGATTTTCCAAGCAGGAATATTCTCCTGCTTGTGTGCAGCCTCCTTTATGAAGGAGACTTGACAACTCTTCTAGACAGGGAGATAAATCAAAGTTGGGACTGTCAGGTTGTCCTCACGTCCCCAGGAGCATAATGGACAGCAGGGTGGACCAGAGGGTAGCTAAATAGCTTCACGGTCTTCAAATAACAGAAGAAAGCACTTGCAGCAGAGCGGGCTCATAGTAAGAGATGGTTTAAGAATAATGAATGTTAGGGCAGAGGATGCTGAAAAGCATCGTCTCTCCCTAAGGTTTATTGAGAGCAAGAAGCTGTAGAGGCACAGATTGAGAAAGGACATGTCAAACATTTTGTGTTTGGACTTTTTAATTTCATTGACCTAAGTGAGAGGTACTTCATTTCAAGCACTTAATTTTCCCATTATGGATGGGTGTCATTTGCAACACTGGACTGGCTGGGGATGTTTGAAATAGCTGGAGCATGATGAAATTTGAAATGAAATCAGAAACTGAAACTTGCAGTGGAAACTTTCTTCATGTATTTAATTTACTACCTCCAGAGCCAGTGGAAAAGAGCTGGGGGCAGAGGGAAAGGGAAGAATGGTATTCATGAGTTGTTCCGTGAGCGTGGTTTAATGGAAAAAAAACAAGCAACCGAACAAAAAAAATAAATCAAAAAAAGTTAGTTTCTCAGGGTTTATAAACCTACTCTGCTATCAGCTGGGGTTTGCCAAATACTTACTTTTCATGCTAAGGCTAAAGTATTAGTATTTCAAATGTTTCTGTGCTTTCTCAGATGTAGCGTGCCCCTTTTCCCGTGAGTAGACAGGAAGAGGTGAGCTGCTTTCTGTTTCTGCTGGTGTCTGGAAACAGCAGGTAGGGGCTCAGAGGTCCCTCATTCAGCAAACCAGGAGGTGGTAAGTGAATGTGGGGCTCTGGCAGTGCTGGGGGCTCTGCCACTGGAGCTCAGGGTGCAGGTTGTGCTGGTGTTTGCTCCCTGCCCCTCCTTGTTGCACTAATGTGGAACAGTACTAAAAACTCCCCAGACTTTTGGGTGGAAGGTGTGCATGTTCCGTGTTCTGATTTTTTTTTTTGGGTGTCTCTGATGACTTGTTCAATACTTACACGTCTAGACTTTCTTGATGCTGGAAAAAAAACCTCGCAGAATAAACGACTCCAGAAATGATGTGCTCCTGTTTCAGGGGACCTCGTGGTTGTTGTGGTGAGAAGCTGGAGATCTGGTCGGTCTTTGAAAGAAAGAGCAATTAAAGAGTTCTTCAGGGACCAGATGATCCCAGCTGTATAATTCCAAAGAGTGGTCTGCTGCTGCCAGTGCTGTTGGGGTTTGCAGTCAGAAGCTGAGGCGAGGAGGGCAGCAGGCAGGGATGCAAAGGCCCCTATTTCAAAGCACCAGACATCTCCATGCATAGCAAAAACTTGTCTCTCTGTGCCCTACTGTATGCTTCATGGGTTTAGCTGAAGAAAAAAAGTGCTAACACAAGTCTTTAGTGAGAAACAAAAAGCAGCAGTAAAGCTGATGCTGCGGAGCAGCATCATTTATACTGTCCAGCACCGTGTCTTAGAAATTGATTTTCCCCCCACGTTATGGAGTTTCCTTTTCTTTCTTGCCTATTTTTTTTCACTGCTGTGGGCCTGTCCACCATGCAAATGGTTTTCCAGTATGGTGTACCACATTATATATTGTATTAATAAAGCATCGCCTAGATAAATCTTATTTTTTAGGGGAACTGTCCCCCTCAGCTTCTCTCCTTTATCTTTTTAATGATGGTTTTGCTCTGCTTTCCGACTGGTGCCGTGAGTCATGTGGGTGTTAATAGATCTCTGTCAAAGCCTGCTTGCTCACAGAATCCAGAAGGGGAATAAATGATTAGATGTCTCACAGATGAAGAACTGCCGTAGCTGTATCACAGGCTGAAAAGCAAACAAAAAACCCCCCAAACCTGCTATCATGAGGTTATTTTTTTTTGTGAGGGAAGATGATGAAAAGACAATAGAAAAGCAAGTCCAGTGCAAGTGTGACCCTCCAGTCCTTTTAGTCTCATCCAAGTGTGTAAAGGAGTGCAGATGGCATTGGCCTTTTCAGTTAACCTTTTCTTTGCTTACTTGTTATGACTCTTCAGGGATATTTGCATCCTTTGCCTGCAGCAAATCTGAATTTGCTTTTCTGGTGAGACTTGAAGGGATACAAGGGAATTTCTGCCGTGGTTTTATTTGAATGCAAAACACCTTCTGATGAGTTGCACAAAGAGGGATCACGTGGCCAGTATTCTCTGTTTTGGTGGGAAAATTAATGTGCTTCCCATACTCGACTTGCAAGGAGCTGTTGCTGATGTGTTGAGCTGCTGGAACTCAGGTGTGATGGATGGTTCAGTGTTGCAGGATAAAGATCTTTGGACTTCTGACTAAATTCCTGCACTCAACTTGTTGGCAAAGCAGCTAACTGAGCTAGCATTTGTCATTTGCCTTTTAAATTCACTTACCATGCACAAACAAGCTAAAATATGAGAGGACAGCCGGGCACCTCCATGAGTGCTTGCATATGAGCTGCGAGGGGTGATGGTGTGCTGCTGGAAGCACTTTCTTGGCAGCAGCTGGGAAGAGGGGAAGGAATGAGTACCTGTCCCATAATGCTCCAGTTTTATTATCACACAGAGGCAACTGGAGCTCAGATGCCAGCAAGATGAGGAACAGGCAAGGCATACGTGTCGGTGAGTTGTAGTGGGTGAATTTTGCTGCAGAGGGCAGGGAAGGATGGCAGACACCTGCAGTGAAGGAGACCATCAGCTACCACAGTACCACCAGCCTGAGCTCATCTGTCTTGACTCCATTAATAAGTGGAGTGAGCGGGTAACGTTGGTGGAAATGGGAAGTTGTCCTCCACTGAAATACAGGAATGCCAGGTTAGTGTGTTAGGTTTCTTTGCTCAGAAGTGATGAATCAGTGGATGCACAATTATTCTTGCAACAGCTCTTTTTTTACATCCTCCCGTTGGGTCTGAATATTGTGCTCCAGCACAAAGAAAAAGATTTTTTCTGTATGTTTAGGGTAGGTGAGGGGGTTTTCATTTGTCAGAGACTGTAAATCTGTCTGGTTTTGGCTCTCCTTGAAAAGTACTGTTTTTTCACAGCATAGCTGTCATATACTCCTGTTTTCTCCTGGTCTTCTAGAAACAATAATTCTCACGGCTAATCTTGCTCTGAAGGGTAGGTATTCATTTACTATCCAACTCTGCTCTGGACCGCACTGGCCAAATCCCAAATAATTCCCAGATTTAGTGAGATCAGAATCCCAGCCCTGGGATTCAGCAGTGGGTTACAGGTCATGTGTGAACGTGCCATATATTGGATGGAGCTGGAAGCTGCCCGTGCTTAACGTTAGTAAGCTCTTTGCCCCCCGACCTCTGTTTGCTGTTTTGGGGATGACTGTAGGTTGTGGCTCTCCTTGGAGATTACTTGCAGTGGTTTAAGCTATGCTGATTGCCACAAGTCGAGGCTGTCAGGAGAGTGTGTTATTTGGAGTGCCTTTGCAGCTTAAAAAAGAAAGAAAAATAAATATTTTTATCCTAGCCTGTGTTCTCGGGAACTGCACGCACACATTAACCAGTCATTGGGAACACCTTCTTGGGGCAGGCACTACTGAGTAAATACTATAATCTCTGTTAAAAAGTGCCAATTTTAGCCTCTTATTCCTTCTCCCTTGTATTTCTCCTCCTGATGTTTGTTCAGCTTGATTGTTCGGGAGCGTGCCCTTAGGCTGGCGTACATAAAAGGCTGCTGTATGAAGAGTTTTGGGTGGACCTGCGAGGACATTGATACAGAGAAAAATAAAAGCAAGCTCTCTAGTTAACGTTGACAAGTAATTTCATTGACTGGGGGCCTAAAGGGACAAATTATTCCAATTTGTTCCTTATGTTTTTGTAGTTGTAAATTGGAAGGGTTTCCTGTTTGAATGAGATGCATCGCAGATTTGGAGAAACTCGCATCTTGTTTGTATTGCGTACCAAAGAACTAGAAATGCTTGGGCTGGGACTGATGAGAATGAGCAGGAATAAATTGTTTTACCCATAGCTCTCAGGCTGCATCTTGAAGAGCAGATTTGTCACTGTGATTGAAGGTGACACGAGAACTGAGTCATAGTCTCAGCCCCATCCAACACTTGCATGTAATGCATTTTAATTACTTCAAAATTGGGAATAAAAGCCCCTCTCGTGAAGATCTTTATTTTTAAGCTAAGAGCATGGTTTATGTTTTTATAGTAAGAGCTCACTTGAAGATAGTTTCTAATGAGGTTTTTTTTTTTTTGTATTTCCAAATATTTTCTTTGCTTTATATTTGTGTAAAAAAAAAAATAGTGTTTTATTTGCAATCTAGCGTAAGAAATACTAAAGAGAGATAATTTGCCTTGGTTTTTTATGCTGTGTTCTTACTCCCTATCTCAGTTTTGAACAATGTTACCTTTGGATACACGGTGAAGCTGATGACAGGTCGATGAAGTCTGGCAACAAAGGCAGGCTTAATTTTAGTATATTTTATACCCAGAAAGTTCACAAAGTTCTTTTACAGTCTGATGTAAATGCATCTTGTTAGTTGCTTATCCCATGTTTGAAGTGGAAGGAGAAACTTTTGAGAACGTGTAATCATGGAAAGTGAATAACAGCTTGTGATTATGGAACTGAAACTACTGGTGAGAATTTTTATAGTGGCGTGTAGTTTATGTGACTAACTAAATTAAAATTTAACCATATTTGAATATCTTTCCTCGTATGGAATACGTTTACTTGAAAAAGAAATCGGAAACAAACCCCAAAGGAATCCAGCAATTACCTGGGGTGCATTGCATTTGATCTCTAACCAATCTTTTGCTAATAGTATTTTAAAGTACGAATTTAATCTTAATGCATACATAATTCTCTCCTATTTCCACTTGTTTGATTTGGACTGAGAGAAAAGACCAGCAGCTAATCTCTGTGTTTATCAATACCTGCTTCCACATCGGCACCTCCTCAGGGGACAGCTTTTGCTTTCAGAGCAGTGTTTCAAAAGAACTTTCCTAATTTCAGAGCTGAGCTCTTCTCCCAGAAGCTGGCAGGCTTATTGGTCCCGAGGGGGATAGCGAACCGTTTTAATTTACCTGCTGCTTCTTCCATAAGGAAGAAAACATCTGAAAAGAGGCAGGGAGTAGGGGGAAAAAAAAAATCAAATCTGCTTTTTCCATTGAGCTGTACAACTCCACTAAGCCAACTTGATATTAAATCCCGATAAAGAGAAAACAGAAGCTTTCTCCTTCTCTTAGTTGCTTTACGTCAGCATTACATTCTCTCAGCTGCACTGAGTGCTGGGTCCTACTTTTGAAGATGCCAGTGGGCTACCACTCCTGATATGAAAGCTTGTTTCCAAGAACTTAAGCTTTTTCTACACAAATATCCAAGTATATTTGGACTAGCCTAAGAGCTTCCATGTGAGATCAGGCTACAGGTCTGTAATGCCTAGGCGGCTGTCTCTAATACTTGGCAGTGATGGAGAAAAGGATTAAAAATATATATACAGAGAAAGAGAGAGGCCTCCCATAGTATATACCAACCTCTGGCAGATGATGATGGGGGTGTGTGCTTTCTTTTTATCTGACCAAGGTTGCACCCGGTTCATCCATGCTTAATTTAATAGCCCTTATGGTGGAAACCATCTTTCCACCTTAGCCTTTGGTGGCATCCCGTGGGAAGGAGTCTGGCTGTGTGGCAGAAGTACTGGTTGAACTTCTGCCGTGTGGCTCTTCTGGATGGACTTCTCTGCTTGGGGAGGAGCACCCGAGAGCCGTCTGCAGCTGGCACGGCCTCATCTTTCCTGCCGTTCATCTCCCCTCATTTCAAGATAACAAAGCTACACCTCCACCTCGGCAGCTTGATGACCTGTGGGTTGCGTTGCAGACGCTCACAGCCTGCTTCCATCTGCCAGGAGTAATTAATGATCTGTGTGTGTCCGTCTATTAGAGCATCAGGCTCGTGTAAACAGTCCTCCTGCCTTTGGAAACACGGCTGCTCGAAAGCATGCTATCACCAAATTGGTATTTGTTTTAATCTACGAGTTGGAAAAATATGTTTTTCTGATTTATTGGCTGTCACAACGGCTCCATAAGTCAGCGCTCGAAGCTTGCCATCTCCTGCAATCTCAGCTGGGACTCCCTTCCAAAACTTGCTACGAATCCTATTTTTGCTGAAACGCACGTGGTCTACAGTTAGAAGAGTTCTCCGCATAAAAATGGGTCTGTTAACAGCGAATGCAGGGCTTAATAAGTTATTTTGTCTTTAAAAAGGTTCTTTTTAGCTGTGAAACAGATCTTGTTCTTGAATTTCTGCAGTTCTTTTTGCACTTCTCGACAAAGCATAGGATGAAATTTATGAAGAGTCAAAGCAAGTTTTAGGCATTGCTTGCCACGTAGTTTTTATTGGGGATAGTTTCTCAGCTGCTGGGTTTATCTGCAGTAATTTCCTAATTTGGCTCCTCAGCCTGTCTTCTAAGCTTATGAATTTACTTCTGGATCTACTTAAAATTTTCCTATGTGGAATTTGGTGCTTTTAAACTGTTCTTTTCCTTTTTCTGTTGTTCTTCCCTCCTTCTATGCTCAGTACAAAATTGCACAAATAAACATTTTTGTGGCATATTCTTAGGTACGCAAACTCAGATGTTCATCAGATCAGTAGGGAGCAGGACTTTTTCTACTTATGGTGTCCACCAAGAAACAGCTCAGCAAATTTGAATAGCCCAGGAAGACAGGAACAAAAGGATGTGACTCATGCAGTCTGTGTCTTCCAGGGAGACCAATGAAAACGTGAAGAAAGACTGAAATTTTCTATATGTTGTTTTTGGCGTCTGTTTGGACCTGAAAAAACCTCTCATTTTTATAAGGAAAAAAAGATTTTGGATATCTGCTTCTGTCTTGTAAATAATTTCAGCAGCTTGAAAAACCAGCATTTTGCTGAAAATAAAAAAGTTTGCGTTATGATTTCTTTGCTCTTTGTTAGTAAAGAGTAAGAATTGCTGTGATTTACTGTAATAAATATTTTCAGAATTTAATAATCTGAAATAAGGGATGCATTGAAGGTTTCCCAAAATATGGAATACATTTTTCATATTTTTCAGAGAGTACATCATCCATTTCTTTTTAATTTTTTTTTTTTCAGGATGGAGATTATTAAAAAAAGGCTTTTTTTTTTCCACACCAGCCGTTGGTGACATAGTTTGCCGAGCATGCAGTGTATAAACAGATGAAAGCTATTTTTGATGTGTCATTGTCTCAGCAAGATGGGAATTGGCAGTGCCGACGAAATGACAAGTACTTGGCGACGTCGACTTTACCACATGGCTGTCAGTCTAGCGATTAAAAAGAACTGGCAGGCGAGGATTGCTGTGGCTTAAGCAAGGGAGCTGATTTTTCTACTTCGGAGCCTGATTCTGCACATTTTTGGCTCATTTTGTAGCTCTGAAATCAGGTGACTTGGTGAGGCAGGGGTTGCTTGAGCATCTTGAAGGATCGAGCGTTGCAGCGGAGCTCGGCCGGGCAGGCTCCCGCTCGCTGCCTTTCCAGCCAGAAGGGTTCAGCCCTTCTACCGATGCGCGCACAAAAATTCTCCGTGCACCTTTTGGCTCTGAACTCTCAGCCAAAGCTGTGTTTGCTTTTTAAAGCGTTGCTTCTGTTCAGCATTGGGCTCAAGAGGATAAGTTGGTTTGTTTTTTTTTTTTTTTTTGCTGCTTGCTGTGAAATGGGGATTTAAAATTACTGTCCTCTTGAGGGTACCACGCAGGAGAGATTCCATCTCCGAAGCTGAATGCTGTTCATGAAGGGCACGATCTGTTGGGTGATACAGGGGAGCAGGCAACATCCCTGCATTCCGTTTTCCATGCCGGCGGGCCGGGTGGATGTGCCCCGGCCGTGGCACCTTTGGTGGCCTGCTGAAGGGCTAATGTTGTTGCAGAAAAGGGTTGGGGTTTTTTTTTTTTTAATCCTTTTCATTTTAGTGCCACAGTTTAGAGGCTGTTTGGAAGGAGGCTCACAGGCTTAAAGGGCTCCTTGTGGACGGCCCAGCAAAGGCCCTTTGTTCCCGTGGCCTTGCTCACGTGGCCCGGCGGCAGCCAGGGGAGAACTAAGGGCGAGACGTGCGCGAAGCCAAGGGTATTCTCATGTACTTATCTTTACGGCCCCCCCCGTGCCCGCCATCCCCTCCACCCTCACCCCGCTGCCTGCCCTTGGCTGCTTTTAGTTCCATGAGCACAATCCTGTTCTCATCTCTGCAGTTGAATTTATGGGGGGAAGGAGGAGGGGGAGATCGCCACCCGAGTCAAGATGAAGTTGCCAATGACTTCCCGCGGCAGAAAGCGCCCTTCTCTAGGCGCCTTTAGGATTTTAACGAGCGTAGCCGATGGGTCCGTTAGGGCTTGCCTTCCTTTTTGACATAGTGGTGATCCCGTCCAGGAAACCTAGCTGCAGAAATCATTTGTGGCCACACCGTTGTCCTCCTCCTCCATCCCCACCCCGATCCGGACGTGCTCGCCGTGGCAGTGCCCGCGGGTGTGCGGTTGGCAGAGGTCGGTGGGAGCCGGGCTGGTTGGCTCGGCAAGGTGCCGCGTGCTGGTCCTGGTCAGACCCCCGCTCTTCTGCTGATGGGGACCTACCTCTACCAGTAGATACCTGTCTGGTTGATGCTGGTGCCTGGGGTTCGGAGGAGCATGCTGCTAACCAGCCTTCTGCATGTGTCATCTGTCTTGATGACCTCTCCAGCAGCGGTGGGATATATATACACACACACATATATATATACATATATATATATTTTTTTTTTTTCCCCCTCCGCTCTCAGCAGACAGGAAAATTCTCAGTCCTGTGCCTGGCAGGTTCATATTACAAATCTTCTCAGCTGGCTTCTCATTTTATTGGCTGTTTTTCCGGCCACCTTGTACTGGCTGTAGGGGAGCGGGGAAGGTCTCTCTCGGGGGGCTGAGAATCAACTGCTGCCCCTGTGTTTTTAGCCTTTCCTCCTTCTCCCCTTTTTCAAGCTGAGTTTTGTCTCAGTTGCCAAATGCATGAAGTGAGAGGGCTAGACCTATTCAAACCTGAACTCACCTGAACATTTTAAACTTACCAAACTGTATTAAGGGGTTTAAATCTTCATGGCCATTTCAGAAGTGCAGGACGTGTTAATTCTCTGAGTTCCATCATTAATCTTCTTGGAGGTGATCAGGACAGCCACACCTTTTTGACCTACCTTCCCTATATCTGATGAAAGGAAGAGGAGGTAAAATGCAACTTCAGTTGTGTAGTGCAGGTATTTTTTTTCTCTCTCTCCTTTTTTTCCTTTTCCTTTGTTTTGTGGAGGGCATCACAAAAGAAATGGGGGTGCATAGTTGCCTGAAGCTTTTGAAATCCTTTGGAGGCCAGGAGCAATACATACGTGAAGGGAATATGAATTCTTGGCATTGCTGGTCTCAGGCTGGTGATCAGCAGAGCTTGCAGCAGCATTGAAAAGCTCCAAAAACACATGCTTTAGGTTATGCATGTTTAGTTGGGGTCTTTTTTTAATCTTTTTTTTTCCTAGACATTTAGAACATGTCTTTGCTTTGTTTTGAGGGAAAAAAAAAATGAGTAGGCATCAGTGATTAACCTTCCCTATCTTGCATACTTAACCAGCTATTATGTAAAGCTCCTAGTTACTGTCTTTTTATTCAAATACAAGATCCAACTTCTCCTCCTACCCTTGGCCTACAATTTTTCCAGGCGTTTGAAAGGTGGCATTAATTTCACAAGTTTAGCGCTGTGCTGCCTTGTGGAATATCGTGGTCATGTTGCTCAGCACATCCATCTCCTCCAGGTGGCTGACCTTCAGGAGGTCCTGAGCTGGTACAGCCCTGCAGATCCTCATGGCAGGTTAGGACTGCCATAGCTTTTGAAGAGAACAAGCCTCTTTCACAGCTTTTTTGTACTAAAATGTAGCCAGAACTTCTTGCAATTCATGTTTTCAAAGCTTTCTGTTCTTATGGGAAGGTTTATGTTTTAGGGGAGGAGGCAGCCTACGGACCGTGGTTTTACATGAGTGCCACAAGGAGAGAAAATTCTCTGTGTGCACGTTAGTGGCCGATATTGCCTGTTGTTACAAACACAACGTTACACGTTATTATCCCATGGAGCCCTGTGACTGTTACTGTAAGTGACACTGTTGGGCTCCTGATGCTGGGTGGAGGGGGGAGAGGGGCTTGAAATAGCTCCTGGTGGTCCTTTTTCTAACTCTCTGTAAATTCATACTGGAAGGGACCTCTGGAGGTCATTGAGTCCAACCCCCCTGCCAGAGCAGGGTCACCCAGGGCAGCCCACACAGGAACAGAGCCAGGATGGTCTTGAAAGTCTCCAGAGAAGGAGACTCCACAGCCTCTCTGGGCAGCCTGGGCCAGGCTCTGGCACTCACAGCAAAGAAGTTTTTCCTGATGTTGAGGTGGAACTTCCTGTGTTCCAGCTTGCGACCATTACCTCTTGTCCTATCACTGGGCAGCACTGAGAAGAGACTGACCCTTTCAACTTGACACCCACCCTTCAGATATTTGTAAACCTCAGTAAGATCCCCTCTCAGTCTTCTCCAGGATAAACATCCCCAGGGCTCTCAGCCTTTCCTCATAAGAGAGATGTTCCAGTCCCTTCAGCATCCTCATAGCCTCTGTTGGATTCTCTCCAGTATTTCCCCATCCCTCTTGAACTGGGGAGCCCAGAACTGAACACAACACTCCAGATGTGGTCTCACCAGTGCAGAGTAGAGGGGGAGGAGAACCTTTCTCGACCTGCTGGATACACTTTTCTTTATGGACCCCAGGACACTGTTGGCCTTCCTGGCCACAAGGGCCCATTGCTGTCCCATGGAGAACTTGTTTTCCACCAGCACACCAAGGTCCCTCTCCATGGAGCTGCTTTCCAGCAGGTCTACCCCTAACCTGTCCTGGTGCAGGGTGTTCTTCCTCCCCAGGTGTAGGGCTCTACACTTGCCCTTGTTGAACTTCATGGGGTTTGCCTTTGCCCAGCTCTCCAGCCTGTCCAGGTCTGGCTGGATGGCAGCACAGCCTTCCAGTGCCTCAGCCTCTCCTCCCAGTTCAGTATCATCATTACCCCCATCACACAGCACTGCCAGGTTTGGTGGCCGTTGGCCTGTGTGGTCGCCTGTGTCTGGAGGATGCCTGGAGGGGTGGTGGTTGTTCATGAGCGAGTCCTGAGGAACAGGAGCAAGCTGTGTTTTCTCCTCCCCGGGCTGCCCCAAGCTGGTGTTAGGGAAACCCTGGCTTTCATCTGGGGTAAATTGTATTAAATGTGCTCTTTTCACCATTGCCCTCGTGTTGTTACAGGAGCAGATTTGTGCCAGAGAAAATCCCTGGTTTTGGAGGGCTGTGGAAGAGGCAGCCTGAAGGAAAGGGGGTTTTGTGTGTGTGCGTGTCTTGGAGAAGAAATCTTTCAGTCTCTCACCTAGATTTCTAAATTAAATTCCAGGGAGTGTGGGGCCTGCAGCTCAAGCGTTCAGATGCGACAAGTGTGACTATTCACATGCCCTTATTTTTTTTGGGAGAGCTTAAAGAAACTTGTCTTTTTGGAGTGCCAGCAACATCTGTCTGCTGACAATCACTGACCGCTTCTTTTGCCTTTCTTTTTTTCTACCTTGGCGGTAACATTGAACGTTACCCTTTCATCTTCCGCAGTGCTGATGCTGACAAAATGCCATTGCCAGTGTGATACCGTTCCCACTGCTCATGCAGAAGGCAGCAAGGCTTTGAGGGGTGCTTGAGGTGAGGGCAGTAGCTTGCCCTCCCAGTTTCCCACTCTTCCCGCTGTGCTTTTACTGGGGCACATGGCTTGTCCTTCCAGGCTTTACCCCTCCTTCTGTGGAGAATCGTAGAATCATAGGGTTGGAAGGGACCTTAAAGCTCACCCAGTTCCAACCCCCTGCCATGGGCAGGGACACCTCCCACTAGAGCAGGTTGCTCACAGCCCCAGCCAGCCTGGGCTTAAACACTTCCAAGGATGGGGCTTCCACCACCTCTCTGGGCAACCTGTGCCAGTGTCTCACCACCCTCCTGGGGAAGAAATTCTTCCTAATGTCCAACCTGAATCGACCTCTCTCTAGTTTTAATCCATTCCCTCTGGTCCTGTCACTGCCCCACAGCCTAACAAGTCCCTCCCCAGCTTTCTTGTAGCCCCCTTAAGATTTAGGAAGATGAAGCTGATGGAAGTTTTGGGATGCCCTGAAGGGCAGGAGAAGCTTGGGGTGGAGTGGGTAGCTGGAAGGAGACATGCAGACACCTGGTAATCCCAAGGGCCTGGTGTCCTGAGATGCTCTAGCATCGTCTCCAGCAAGGTTGCTGATGGTGCTGTGGCATCAGCACATCTCCCATTGTGCTTGCAATTACTGCTTTGTCTTGAAAACACCAGGTTTCTCTCGTGACTTGAGCAAATGTCAGGCCTTGTTACTAATAATTTTTTTTATTTTTCCTTATTTGCCCCCTGCTTTTCCCATGAGAAGGCCCTGTGCTAGCCTTGAGGAGTGGATCAACACTCAAATTCTCATTCCTGTGAACATGGTACTCCCCTGCACTGAGTTACAAATCCCACTGAAGCTCCTTACGCTGTTATTTGGTATGAAACAGTTCCCATTAGGCTCTTATTGTCTCTGGCAGCATGCGTATTTATTTACTTACTCATCCAGGGTGCCCTTTGGCCAGCTGAAGGGCTTCAGTCATTTTTTTGGCTGCCCTCTGGTAGGTCTTTTGAGCGTGGTTAGCAAGCATGCTTTAGCACGGTTTAAAATTCTTAGGGCTGAGCCAAATTACAGCGCACTTCTGCCAGCATTGTGGGGGGAGCCAACTGGTGCTGGGGCCATCTGACAAAAAAACCCCATGCTTCGAGGTGAGGGAGAGCTGTGGCAGGGATGGGGACAGGGATGCTCAGCTGGGTGACTTGTGTTACGGCCTGGGTTGGCCGCAGCCACATCCAAGCTCTGCTCGAGCCTTCTGTGCCATCGCGAGCTGCCCTGCTCCCTTCAGGGAGAAGGAGGCTTGGGAGGGTTGATGGAGGTTGACGAAGAGGCAGGAGGAAGGAGCAGAGGGGCTTTGGTGTTGTGGTGTAGAGGGTGTTTCACAGCGCTGGGCTGGAGCTGGGGCAGGGATAATCCATACTCATCTGTGTCATCCTGCTCTTGCAGTAGGCACTTTCCAGAAGTGCTTTTTGTAATAGCAGGTTAACCTTCCCGAGGGGAAAAAAATTGCCGAGCGGTTTAAGAGTAAAAGTCTGGCTATTGTAAAAGAAAATATGTTTGTAGCTCGAATGGGTAATTATCTCCCAGAGTGTGGTCTTATCTCCGTTCTCCAAGGATCTGACGATACCATCTCAGTGGCACTTCCTCAGGAAAGTTCCTAGCTCAGCTCCCCGACGCCACCCTGGCCCTGACCCTGCTGGGAACGGGCACGATTTCCGAGGGTGACAAAACAGGATTCGTTGCCCCCTCCCCTTCCAGCTCTGTCCCGTGTGCCCCATCGAGCCTGGGATCGCGTCTGGTCCCTGCGTGGGCAGGGTGCTAAGCTCAGGCATGTGAGCGTGGCTCCCACAGCCCCGGTTACTTAACACCCACCGGATTAACCCTAGGAAGATTTCCTCTGGCTTGAAGGGAAAGCCTGTTCTTTTCTCCCTGAACAAGGGGACTCGAGCCTTATGTAAGAGACCGAAGGGGTTGACCTCAGGCCTGAGGTACGGGATGCGTGGCTTGTCTTCTGGAGCTGGGATTTTTTTAAGTGTCAGTCACTTGAAGGTGTTTTTGGACTTTTTAAATCTTTCTCTCCTCCCCCTGGCAAGATTGGTCAGCTGCAGACTGTATTAAAGAAATAAAATACGGCACCTTCCCTTGCCCCCAGGCCAGTAATCTGTGTGTTTGTGTTTATCCATGCAGTTCCATATAGATGTGCACATACGTGCATCTACACATATGTCTATGTTTAGCCTATATCTGGGGCTAGACTGTGGCAGTTCCTCTACCACCCAATGAATCCCTCCCCAGTGGAGAAGAATTGGGAAAGGAGGGGACTCACGGGTTGGAATGAAAACGGATTTAATGGAACAAAACTAATAACCGGTGCCAGTATAAAATATACAGAGTTATACTCAGCCCAGTGAATGTGTGATGGTCACAGCAAAGAAGAACGCAGTTCTCAGAAGGAGGAAGAGGAGGAGCAGAGTTAGGAGGAGACCAAGCAAGAGGCACCCCATCCTCAGCAAACTTCCCCCGTTATAAAGAGCATGATATTTTTGGTGTGGGATACATCTGTTGGCCATCTCGGGGCAACTGCCCTGGCTGATTGGCACTGCTGACTGCCTGCAGACCATGACTGGCCTATGATTTGATCCCAGTGAAGCCAGGACACAAACCATGCATATAAAGGAGTCTTGGGAGATTATCCAGTCCCATAGACTGGATCGCTTTGGTCTGTCAGGCTGCTCCTGATGGGGATTTTGCGCAGCCCGTGGGATGGGAATTCTCTGCCGGCTTCTCCCTCTGAACTGCTGCGCGCCCGAGCCCGGCGGGTGGAGGTGTAGGAAGGGAGCCATCAGCTCCTGATGCCAGCAGCTCACCCTTGGGTTGTTTTTCAGCCGTATCCCCAAGTCACACCCACAGACATCTGCTCGGGTCTCATCCGAGCGAGGTGGTAGCTGCTGGCGCACGGGCGGCGGAGCGAAGCGCGGGTATGAGCTGGGACTTGCAGTGCTGCGGTCTGCCCAAGGGAGACGGGCTCATTTTGACAGCGAGGGACCCGTCCTCGCTGCTTCCACACCCTGCTTTCTGCTTCTCTTCTCAGATGCTTTCTTACCTCTGGCTGTAGCCTGGTTTTTTTGCCTGTTCCCTCTTGCTCAGCGAGCGCCTTCCCTGCTTTGCCTCCTCTACCTCCAAACAAGGATGAGAACTAACTTCATGCAGCTTGGCTGAACCTGCAAACAGAACGAGCTTCTAAACACCCACTTTTCTTTTTTTCTTGGTGGGTGAGGCAGTAACCCTCTTTAAAAGAGCATTTTCACCACTTTGCTTTCCTCTCCGGGGATCAATATTATTATTTTTGTGTATGTGTTAAATCTGCTCTTGATAATTACTAAAAGTGATCAAATCACCCATGACTTTTTACAGGTGATCCTGTACAGTTGGAGAAGTAAATCCTGTCAAACTAGACCTTTTGTTTCCCTTACACATTAAAAAAAAAGGTGACTTGCTCTTCCCATAAACTGCACCAACCTTTCCATTGCCCCAGCTTTAGCTGAAAGGTTGAAGTCAAGCTAGGAAAAATAGTCCTGCATTCATCTGGCTAATGTGAGAGCCTGCTTTCATAGAGGCATGTTTTGAAAAGGCTTAAGTTACTCTTGTGTTGTCCTCAAAAAACAGAATTTGTTTTCATAGCTGAGGACAGAATAAATGGATTTCTTTAAATGACAGGGTTTTTAGCAAAAATGCGGGGAGTAGAATAGTGATAAAATTGTCTGCAGCTGAGATAACATTTTATTTTATTTACTTACATGTTTTTTTTACTGGAGGAGAACTAGCACAAGGCATTGTCATTGTGTGAGCACAGCAGAGCTGAGGTGCTAATTGCTGTTCTCCAGGAGTGGGACAAGAGCTGGAGAAGCACCACTGTGCTGATGAGCTCCTGGTCTTTATTAGCCTGTATCTAATCTGCTCTCGGTAACATGGTTCCTTCCTCCTTACCTTGTTAGAAGATCATCCCATCCATCCATCCATCCATCCATCCATCTTTGAAGTTCATAGATGTGGTAAGAGAAGCAAAAATCCCAGGACCAGGAGTTTGCCTGAGCTTTTCCAAATTACTTCTCAGTTCCTTGGCACCTCACTGAATACCCTCCGAGACATGCCTGGGGAAAAGCAGATCTTTTTCTCCTCCTGACAGGGCTCATCAAACAGCACAGTGGTAGTTAATTGTGAAGCCATGCTGAAAGTGATGTCCTTGGCAGGAGTAAGTTTTTCTTGTTGAACTCCTTGGCATAGAAGTGGCTTTTAGCAACCCGGTACTCATGAACCTGCTTCCTTAATTTATAAATATTAAATTAGAAGAATTAAATGTCTTCTGATTTTAGTCTTTAAGTTAATGAACGTGAAATAAATCATGGTTATGGATGAACTGCTATGTAAATGTGCTGCTGTAAAATACCCTGCCAAGTAGAATACTATAACAAAGTAAATCCTATAAGCCCAAAGCTTAATTATCGATTTGATTTAGGCATATATACAAATGCTAAGGAAACACTATAAATTTGGGTTCTAGTGTAAGTTGTAATTCAAGTTGTAAGACAGTTTCTGTTACGAGCCTCAGATCAGACCCCCTCAAACAAAGTGGTGTTTTTAATTTTTTTTTTTTTTTCTTCCCTGTTTCAGCTGAAAGTTTGTGCCTGGCTTGTTCTCCCAAGAGATTGCTTTTTATGTTTGAGCTTTCTGGTTTTTCTTGGGTCTTGGAAATCAGGGGGGTGATGGGAGGAATTAGTTCCCCTCATCTGATTAAATGATGTCCTTTCTTTTGTAGTGAGCTATTAGCAAACATATTAAACTAGAGGTGAAATGGGCATTAGGGAGATTTTGATGGCTCTTGAGATGTGGAAGTATTTCTGTATTCATAGAGCAGTCCTACAGTGGAGAAGTGCCCTGAGAAACTGCCTCCAACAGAATCTCACAGTGAATTTTCTTACAGCCAAGAATATATTCTTGTCACAGACCCTGTAAGTCAGAGCTGTGGCAATTCTGACAAACTCACATTTACAGGGAAACACAGCATGGTTGATAAATATGGTCAAAATTTGGTCACGGAAACCTCCTTTGAGCCCTGAAACAGGAGGAGCAAACTTCAAGCTAGATGCAAGTTCAGTTGTTTCAAACTAAATTTCTGACTAAGAAGTGAGTTGTTGGTTTGGGTTTTTTTTTTTGTTTTGGTGTATTTTTGAAGGGGAGTGGTGTTTTGGGGTTGTGTTTTTAAATACTCTCATTTGTTTGTTTTTAAATCGCATTTCCTCTTTTTGAACATCACAGCTGCGATGGAACCACTTCAGGAAACTTTTTACTAATCCTTAGCAGCACCTCAGGGTTTTTCCTTCCAGCTTGTGAAGCTGCTGGGAACTTGCAGGCTCTGAGCATCGGACCTGCAGCAGACGGGTGGAAGAGCTGAACTTGCTGCAGGACTTGTTCAGGCTGGGCCTTTTCCAGGCTGGCATTTCTGCCCTAACTGGAACAGGTTTAAACTCTTGGATTATTTGCTGTCCCCGTGAGATATCTTGGGTGCACGGGCTTTCCTGAATGAGGACATCAGCTCCTAAGCTGTTTGGGCTAAGCGGTTTGCCTCGGTGGGTGGCTGAACGGTATCTAACACAATACCTCTTTGGTTATGATTGGAGGCCACTGAGTGGTACAGCAGTACAAATAAGAAATAAATTGTCTCCGAGCTGCACTCCCACGCTGAGCCTCTGTAAATCCATTCAGTCCCAACAGGCTGTTGTTCCAACTTTAATTAGCGTTCTGCATGAGCATCCCCCAGTACCCAGACCACGGCGGTAGCCGGTGGAGAAGCTGCAGCCTTATCTCTTCCCACTTTTTTTTTTTGGCAGAATGAGCTCTCTGTTTTCCTCGTTCTCCGAAGTGAAGAGTTCCCACTGAGTTCCCATTGTGTTTGGTGGCTGTGCACTCCCCCCCACATCACTCTACGCCTGCCCGGGCTCTGGGGATGCTGTGAGCTCCTCTCGTTTGCCTGGAGCGTGGCTCCTTAGGGAAGAGCTGTGGTTTCCTGTGCTTCACGCCAAGTCCGGGTCCTCAGGACGTGGCTGGTGGGGAAGTTGTGTGGGCTGCAGGCTTCCTTCTTCCCCGCTACCTGGATGACACTGTCCCCCTCTGGTTTCAGCTGTTTCCTCTTGGGAGCTGGTGACATCACCTTGTATTTTCGGTGATGCAGAAAAACTGCCTGGCAAACGCAGCCTCATTTATTTCTTGCTAGGGATGGCTTGTACCTTGAAAATAACCCGCAGAACATCTGCGTGCAGGAGTATATTTACTCATGCTATAGACACCGGCTCTGAAGTTTCTCCCATCTGTGCCTCTGCCTCGATGGGTTAATTGAATTTCTAGCTGTCTGCAGCCGTACCTGCGGACGTGGGAGTCTGTCAGTTCTACCTGTAGACTGGGCAGGCTCTCGCTCAACCTCTGCCCCTTTTCCTAGCATGTTTTTGAGCTTTAGGATCTTCTTTGATCCTCATCTTGCCTAGGAAAGGGTGAACTGTGTAAATCTGAAGGTAGTTGTACTCAACAAAAAACCCTCTCTGCTTGTTTGTTTCTTTTTTCTTCCTTTTTTTCCCCTTCTTTTTAAGTAGCTTTGTTTTTGCCAGAAGTTTCCCTCTTGCTCTGCCGTAGCCGTTGGCATTTGGACGTATTAATATCCAACAGATAACTGGGAGGTATACAAGAGTTATTTGCAAATATTGCGCGTGCAACTTCAGGATTCTCCACAGCATCTTGCTTTAAGCTCAGTCTTCTTTTAAAATGCAGGAAACGTAAGAGTTTTAAGAAAAATAAGGGGATAAAGCAGGTTGCTGGTACGAAATCCAGCTACGGGAAGAGAAACGCGGGGTCGAATTGCACTTGGACTTGACACTTGCGTCCGGCGTGAGGTCAGCTGCGCGTTTGCACTGGATGGAGCTTTGGTGACCTTCGGCATTCTGGTGAAAGACTGATCAAATAGGTAGTTAAATGCCTTCCAGTCCAAGTTGTTAGTCCTCCTTTCCCAACAAAGAGAAGAATAACACAATTTTAGCCCACTGTGCTGCTCCCTGCTGTGCTATAGAGTTGGCCTCGCAGAGGGCTTTATTTGAAACGTAGGGTAGGGAGAAGGTAATTGGATTGTTGCTCTTTTTTTTTTCCCACTCTTCTGTTAAATTCATGATGCACTTCTCTCTAACTGATGCTCATTACACGTAATCTTGTAAGCTGCCCCGTTGGCTCTGCTAGCGGCGTGATTATCTCCAATTGTACCTTGGTAATATTCTAATGAATCAGAGGCGCGCAAAAGCACCGGGCAGAGGGGGAGCGTAGGACCTAATTAATGATGTCCTGAATGTCTGCTGCTCCTAGAGGAGCTGGGGAGGAGCGTGACGAGTCCTCGGTGCTGGATGTGTGGTGCAGTTTCTTTAAATAGCTGTAACTCTTCGGAGCTGAGGGAGGAAAGAGGACAAGGACGTTTGCCTACCGCAGGGTCACGGGGGTGGTCAGCCACACCGAAGTGCTTGGTGGTCCTCCATCCCAATGTCCAACGGGTCACGACCGAGGGATTTGAGGGTCTTTTCCTTAGGGGGTGTTCCTCGAGGGTCCTGCCTTGCCTTGCAGGAATTGTTGTTGAAGAAGAGGGTTTGAACCTGCAGCAAACGCTGGGCGGGTTGGAGGGTGCAGGAGGGGGTCCCTGGGGTTGGAGGGTGCTGTGCAGCCCCAGGCTGCACCTCGTTTCTGGAACTTTCTTCCTTGGATTTGCAGGATTTTAAAATCATTTGGCATAGAGTGAGCCATCGGTTGAGAAGTGTGGGAGGAGTTGGCCTGCGTTAAAGGCAGTCTTTTCTCACCACCCATGAAACACGGAGCCGTCAGAGGATCTAGTGACTTAATTTTGGAAACAAGAACACCTTAGGTTTGAAAGTACACCAGCAGCTCCAGCTCCCAGCTGGGCAAGGTGCAGAAGTGGCAGTGCTGTAGCAGTGGAGTTGTGTCCTGAAGGACAAAATGTCTCTGCGGAGAGGGAACTCAGAAATGTATTTCATTTTGCTTTGCTTTTAAGCTTCTCGATAAAGATCTGTGTTTCTTCTACATCAGCAAATCTCAGATTTACAGTCTCTTGAAGATACCCAAATGATGCTGCTAACATTTGTTCAACAGATCTATCTTTAATAAGACAGCTACATTTTCTAGGGACTGTCTTAACCTGCTCATTCTCTTTTGCTGGACTAAAGAGCAGTGAAAGAATGAAGAATAATCCTTCCTGTACACCCTTTCTGCTTTTCCATATTTAACAGGGAATGCATTTAAACCTCAGAGGCTGAAAGTGGAAATTCATATACTCCTTGAAGAAATCAGAAAAATCACACTGCCTTTTGAGGAGTAGGAGATTCTTTTGTACATTTTTTCTTTCTTTTCTTTTTTTTTTTTTTTTTTTATATATGGGAGTAAGAGTGAAAAATTAAAAAAGGTGGAGGGATCTTATGTGAAACAATAACAAACAGTAGTGTTTTTGAGTAGACACTCTTTTTTTCATCCTGCCCTCTGAATTGCAGCATGCCTTTTCATGAAGGCTGGGAAGCTGTGCCTTCTGGCAGGCTGCTCCTGTGTGCTTTGTTCCAGCCATCTCAAGGTACTTCCTCAAAGCCAAAGGAATTCCTCCCTCTTCCAGGGGCCACTGCAGCCCAGATGCCTTCCAAACTGGGGTGCACCCAGCTGAGATACTGCCTTCAAGCTTCTGAAGCAGGGGGTATCTAGTGGTGGCATCACACCCAACAGATGGTGGGATGGGACCTTCATCGTGCTCTCTTCCCCTCCACCCTCGTTCCCTCTGCTCCTGTCCACCGAGGAGAGGGATGCTGGCTCGTCCTGCCTGACCCCAACATCTGCTCCACAAGGAATTAGTCTCTAATAGGTCTCATGCTCCTTTCTGCCTGCTCCGGGATGTCCCACGAGGCATCAATCAGCTGTATTTAGACCACACGGATTGAACCGCAGGCTGCTCGCTGGAGGAAGGGGAAGTGGGACTCTCATTTCCTTGGTTTTCCCTCAGCAGCCATGGTCTTGTTGCTTTGCTTTTGTGGTGATGGCTGCTCTCCTCCAAATCTGCCCGGTGCTTCTGCTGGAAGCGTGGGCTGCTCTTTCCTGGTCTCAAATGGCCACTCAGTATGGAGGAACTGGAAATGCTGGGTGTAAGGCACCAGTCCTGGTAATGTGATGTGATCTGTCTGGAGCAGCCTTTACTCGGGAACATTAAAGCACTTTTAAAAAGCAACATTAATGAATTACACCCGACATCACAACTGTAAAGTTAGCTAGTATTTTTATGGATCAAAACCAAACAAACACCATAGGAAATTGAATTACACGTTCAAAATTGTCACCTCCTTCCAGACATCTCTTCTTGACAGAATCATAGAACTGTCAGGGCTGGAAGGGACCTTAAAGCTCATCCAGTTCCAACCCCCCTGCCCTGGGCAGGGACACCTCCCACTAGAGCAGGTTGCTCACAGCCCCAGCCAGCCTGGGCTTAAACACTTCCAAGGATGGGGCTTCCACCACCTCTCTGGGCAACCTGTGCCAGTGTCTCACCACCCTCCTGGGGAAGAAATTCTTCCTAATGTCTAACCTGAAGCTACTCACCTCTAGTTTTGATCCATTCCCTCCATTCCAGCCACTACCCAGCATCCTAAATGAATTCTCCTATCTCACTGTGTCATGGTGACACAGCTTGGTGTGTGTTCATGTGTCTCCTTCAGTGTGCCTCAAGTTGCTTAAGATAGTAATCCTTGTGTGAAATTTTCTTCCTTGAGTAGTTTTGAAGCTTCTGATAGTTTTCATGGCAAAGCTGGAAAATGAGAGCTGCTGGTGGGGGAGTCAATGTCTGGAGTTTATCCTGGGAAGCAGCTCTCTTTTGGATCCTGGCAATGTTCCCATCTCAGCATTGTCTTCTAACTCCAAACGCGTTGTCCATGGGAGGACCTTTCTGATACTTCTGTGTTCTCTTGTAAGCAGAAGGTTAGAGCTACCTACTGGACTTACCAGGAAAAAGAGATGGTTGGCATATTTTTATCTTTCAGAGCAAGTGCATGGTCTTTATGTACTTGATGCTAAGGCTGTTTCCTCTGAGGAAGTGAAAGGTGGTACAAGAAACCCGTTGATTAATGTTGTAGCAGCAGACTTTGCAGGATGTGGCTTGAAAAAAGTTGAAGAACCATTGGCAAACGGAGATGATTTAGGGAAGTGGTCATAAGGGTAGAAATACAGATGCTGTTTGGGTCAGACTGTCACTGCACGCATGAATTGAAGGACAAATGGTAGCAGTGCTAACATCTAAATGCATATGGAAGTTTCTCCACAGATAATTCGTATGTGCAGAGGTCCTCTGGCACAGCTGCTAGGTTCAGAAGTAGTCTGGCGAGAGCTTTTGGGTTGCTGAAGAGTTTTGCAAAAACATTTAGTAGATATTTGTTTCTTAAGTTTTAAAATTTTTGTTATTGTACCTTTTCATTTCAGGGGCCTTAACTATCTCTGTTTGGGAGATTTGGGAAGCTTGCATGTTTCAGATATTGCAGCAGATAAACAAGACACAGAATTGGTTTTTGCCCTGTATTTCAATGTCAGGCCTTGTTTTTTTTTTTACCACGTTGAATTTGAGGTACCTGTGTTTGGATGTTGACCTTTCAGTCGTGGCTAAAGTTGTGGGAAGGACAGGTAGAGTCCTGTCCTAGAAGAACCTGTGTAGCTGTGGTGGGAAGAAGCGCTGTTAGCTCTCATTAACAGCATCATTAAATGTATAAGCCTTCTTTAAATCCACCTTTGAGGAACCGAATTATATTCATCTTGTATTGGTTGCAAGTCACTGACACTCTTGAGGCAACTTTTTTTTCCATTAGGGATGAACTTTGGTGCTCTGAAGGAAGACTCCTGTGTAAAGACTCATAGACTCACAGCACGGTAGGGGCTGGAAGGGACCTCCAGAGATCATCGAGTCCAGTCCCCCAGCCAGAGCAGGGTCACCCAGGGCAGCCCACACAGGAACAGAGCCAGGAGGGTCTTGAAAGTCTCCAGAGAAGGAGACTCCACAGCCTCTCTGGGCAGCCTGGGCCAGGCTCTGGCACTCACAGCAAAGAAGTTTTTCCTCCTGATGTTGTGGTGGAACTTCCTGTGATACAGTTTGTGCCCATTGCCCCTTGTCCTATTACAGGGCACCAGTGAAAAGAGCCTGGCCCTTTCTCCTTGACACCCATCCTTCAGAGATTTGTAAACATTCATAAGATCCCCTCTCAGGCTTCTCTTCTCCAGGCTGAACAGCCCCAGGGCTCTCAGCCTTTCCTCATCAGCCTCCTTGGACTCTCTCCAGTATTTCCCCATCCCTCTTGAACTGGGGAGCCCAGAACTGAACACAACACTCCAGATGTGGTCTCAGCAGTGCAGAGTAGAGGGGGAGGAGAACCTTTCTCGACCTGCTAGACACACTTTTCTTTATGGTCCCCAGGACACTGTTGGCCTTCCTGGCCACAAGGGCCCATTTCTGTCCCATGGAGAACTTACTGTCCACCAGCACACCAAGGTCCCTCTCCATGGAGCTGCTTTCCAGAGGTCTACCCCTAACCTGTCCTGGTGCAGGGTGTTCTTCCTCCCCAGGTGTAGGGCTCTACACTTGCCCTTGTTGAACTTCATGAGGTTTGCCTTTGCCCAGCTCTCCAGTCTGTCCAGGTCTGGCTGGATGGCAGCACAGCGTTGCAGTGTATCAGCCTCTTCTCCCAGTTTCGTATCATCAGCAAACTTGCTGAGGGTCCACTCTGTCCCTTCATCCAGGTCATTGATGAAGATGTTGAATAAGAGGAACCACATCTAACCCCTGGGGGACACCACTAGCTACAGGTCACCAACTGCCCTGTGCCATTGATTGCAACTCTCTGAGCTCTATTGTTACCCATCTACAGTTCATCCAGAGGGGACATCTCACTGTCCCCTCTTCTAACTCACGCTCTCCGAGCTTACCCATGAGGATGTTATGGGAGGCAGTGTCAGAAGCCTTTCTGAAGTCAAGGTAGACAACATCTACTGCTCTCTCTGCTTCTAACCATTCAGTCAGACCATTGCAGAAGGATATCAGATTAGTCAGATGTGACTTCTCTCCAGTAAATCCATGCTGGCTACTCTTGATAACCTTTTCTTCAATGTGCTGAGATATTATCTCAGAATGGGCTGCTCCATCACTTTTCCAGGGATGGAGGTGAGGCTGGAGGCTGACTGGTCTGTAATTTCAAGGCTCCTACTTCTTGCCCTTTATGAAGACTGGGGTGACATTGGCTTTCCTCCAGCCCTCAGACACCTTTTCCATTGTCCGTGATCTTTCACATGGGAAGGTTGTGGTGGTAGCTGGGATCACTAAGTGCTGGAATTCCCCCATCCTTATCATCTCTTGTGTGCACACGTGTTTCCTGGGCCTGTCTGCTGCAGTGGCCTGTCTTCACGGGTCAGCTTCCTAGCAGTGGTGAGGCAGAAGTCCTTGGTGATGGCTACTGTTGCTGGAAGCAGTCCCTTTCTCCTTTTCTTCCTCCCCCTCGCTTTTTCTTTGGCTTCCAGCTTTCTCGAGTGGGTGCCACCTCTTTGTGTCGTGGGAAATCCATGAGAGAGATTTCTTTGTCCGAGTTTGGATGTTTAAAGCGAGCAGAGATGTTAGGAAAGTAGTTGTGTTGTTTTTTCCCCTCCTCCCTGCTAAATTTTTTGGTTGCTTGTGGTCCGTAGCCATGTAAGCGTCACATGCATCCAGTATCAGGTAATCTTGATGGAAGAAAGAAAGGCTTTGCTCATCCTTCACGAGGTGATTCTAGCTGGGGGAAATGAAATTCTAACAATACTTGAATTTATTAGATCTTCTCACTTGAGATCCTGGTTTCTCAGATGAATGGAGCCGTCATAGCTGGGAGTGCTGAAGATCTGATGTGCAGAAGAGGCGAAAGATAAGGCTGTACCTGCACCTACACGCCGTATCTTCAGCTCCCTTGCCATTGACCCAGCCACCAGTAAAAACACTCACTCTCTTTGTTTGCAGTCGTTACCTTCTATCTCCCAGGGCTCTGCCAAAGCCCTGGCATGGCATGGTTTCCCAGGGCAGCCGCTCCAAGTGGGACATGCAGCCCTCCATCCTGGTTCTTTGCGTTTCTGACCTTCTCTCTCTCTTGGGTCTCTTCCCAAGGGCAGCTTGGAGAAATGTAGCCCGAGGGCCTCCTTTTTAAGTGAATTTCCTTGTAGAAATCAGACTTGATTTAAGCATACCATGTATCTTCCAGTTTTGTTTGCTTGGAACATATTGGCACAGGCTCACCTATGCTTTTGAGTGATTTCTGTCTGGAGGCAGAGCTAAAACTTGTCATTAGTAAGCGTGTACTCACCCAGGAGTCTGAGACACATTCAGAGGAGTCATGATAATAAAACAAATGAACTTTTGCCTCCAATGAACGTGAAAACAAAAGACTGGAAAACTGGAGTTCTCTACTTAGAATTCACACTAGTAGGTTTTACTGAGCGTTTTCAGCTACTTTTACTGAAGCTCAGGGTGGTTCTTGAAGGTTTTCAAGCCAACACTGTTGCTCGCTTGCTGCTTCTTGTTGAATTTTACCCACTGATTTCAATACTGACTATGAATGCAAGTGGGAAACAGTATAATTAGGTAGATTAAATCTCTCTTAGCTACAGGCTTATTCACATTCTGGAGAAATGGTGACTTTCTTCTTTTTTTTCTCTCTTTTTTTTTTTTCCCCTTTTTTTTTTTTTTTTTTTCTTGTCTATATTTTTTTTCCCCCTTTTCTATTTTTTTTTTCCTTTTGCTTTGGAATAGTCTCCTGAAACGTTTAAACTAATGAGCAGACTAAATGAAAGGCGCATGTTATCTGTTTTCAAATGTATACAGAAGATGGCTTATAAGCTACTGAGGCACTAGTAAAAACTGAAATGAAAAAGCCGAGTCATCAAAATAAATTAAAATTAAATCAAGCACTTGCTAATTTTGCTAAAATGGAGTGTTGGCATTTGCCAGTGACTTGCACGCACTTGTTTTCTCTGCCCCAGCCATGCAGTTGCGTATTGAGGAACCCTTGCTCTGTGCTCCCTGCAGAAACTTGGATGTTAACAGCTCCTCAGTTTTAACTTTTTTCAGGTCTCGGATATTTTTACCTCTGATGCTTTTAGGTTTTCTTCTTTCTTGGTTGCCCTTAGGGTTTGTGGCAAAAATCAGAAAAGTAAGCCCTTGTAGTCTTCTGCTGGTAGAAGGTATGAGATCCTTCCCTTCTTTCTCCGGTACTGGGCATCTTTCATGTTTCTAGCTTTGAATTCTCGTGTTTATTTGAACTCAAGCCCAGGATAATATCATTTAAGCTTTTCTTGATGTTTCAGATAGAAATTCATTGGAGGCTTTGAGCCTGGTTCTGCTTGTTTGTTTTCTTTCCAGGCATCTCTGTTTGAGATGTGCTGTAGCTAGGCGAAGAGTAGGAGTAGCAGAACTGTGTTCTTTTTGACTTATTTTTGAGTAAAACATCCTCCCAGGCCCTGATCTAGGTAGAGTAAGACCTTTGGGACAAGACGTGGGCCTGATTGCTCTCTGTCAGGCTGTGTGTAGCTGCAGTGCCTGCCCCCCTTGGTGCCTTTGGGACGTCAGGAAGCCACCAGCTTTTTTTCCAAGCTTTCCCTTGGAAAGAGCTGGTTGTAGGAACTGTAGGAGTCTGTGTGTGTGGTTGCTCACCCGCAGTGGGATAGCAGAGCAGCATTTCAGCACAACTTCGCTGGAGGTGGGGCTGCCAGGGGTCACGCAGGGCTGTGCCTTGGTGCCTTCCCCTGCCCCTCTTTCCCTTGATACCCTGTAGCTTCTGAAATGGGGGTGGTGACCCTGCGTGGTGAAGCCCCCTCACCGACTGGGCTGCTGGGTGGGATGGGATTCTGATTTTCATCGGGGTCTCATCACCCAGGGCGGGCGATGCGCGCGGTGAAGCGGTGGTCGGTGCTTAGGTGTAGAGCATCGTGCCGTAGTCAGCCCTTGGCTCAGCTGCGCATTTGGTGGGGGCTGCCCCACACTTGGCATAAATGGGCATCTTCAGACACGGCCCCTAACTGGCAGCACGTGGTGCCGAATCCCCCGTTGCATCTTCTCCTGGCCATCCGTTGGTTGGGTGGGATTGCTGTGAGCGCTGCTCTCGCTCCTGTTGCGAAAGACAAGCCCTCGGGCTTGTTAGGAATTCTGCTCCGACTGGGAGCTGCTCGAGCTGTGCATTGTATAATTGAGCAATCAATTCCAGCGTTCTGTATTGATATTTGCACTGCAGACACGTGATTATAATAAACTGTAATGCTCTTTCTGTAATTAGACAAGTGGCTGTAAATTTAAAAGGCAAACTTTAAAAGCATTGGAACTTTGGGAAATCCGGTTTTATTGCAATTTAAAGGGTAATTACTTTGGTTTAGCTCTCCTCAGAGTGCTGTCATTTGGGACAGGCACAGCTGGCTTATGTAGACCCTTCCCCAGCATCTCGGAGATCCAGTCCTGCTGGCGATACAGCATTCAGACCGGTGGAAAGGGTTTTGTTTTCTTGCCCTGATGTGGGGAGAAGGGAGTGGAAGTAGCAGGGCAGCATCACAGCGGATTTAATTTTGTTTTCAGTGCATGACACTTAATTGGAAGATTGCTTAATTCTAGGAACTGCTGTTGTGCACCGCCGTACCACAGCATGTATTTAGGTCAGGGCTGTAGCGTTTGGTCAGAGTACCTGATTGCATTTAGCACGACTGTTTTCCAGATTCAAGTGGTGATTTGTGTAAATGGTAGGTAGCTTCTGAGGCAGCTCTGCTCAGGCTTCACTCTGTAGGTAGGTCTGAGTATGTACGAGGAAAGCGCGACTGAGCAAATACCTTAAAATGAGTGGAAGGCTTCTACTGTTAGAAAAAAATTCCTTACTTCCAGTCCCCCTCTCCACTCCTTTTAGTAAGACTGGAAGCGATGGAAAGGAATGGTAAGAGATTCAATTTGGCTACAGCTTTAGCATTATGTATATTTGTGTTTGTAGGATTGCAGATGTTTAAATTCCAAGTGGGATTGAGCAGCGTTGTCACTTGGGGATCCCTAAGTGGGAACTGCCCCCTCTTCCTGGAGGTTTCGGAGTTTTTCCCTACCCGGGTCTGCCTCTGAGCCACAGCAGCTGAAGCGACTGGTGCTTTTCACAGAACCACAGAATCATTTAGGTTGGAAAAGACCCTTGGGGTCATCGTGTCCAACCATTAACCCTACGCTACAAGTTCACCCCTAGACCATGTCCCCCACCACCACATCTCAGTGGTGCTTAAGCACATCCAGGGATGGGGACTGAACCCCCTCCCTGAGCAGCCCATTCCAATATCTCACCACTCTTTCCATGGAGAATTTTTTCCTAGTGTCCAGTCTAACCCTGCCTTGTTTCAGCTTTAGGCCATTCCCTCTGGTTCTGTCACTAATTACCTGAGAGAAGAGCCCAGCACCAGCCTCTCTACGATTTCCTTTCAGGGAGTTGTAGAGAGTGATGAGTTCTCCCCTCAGCCTCCTCTTCCTCAAGCTAAACAAAGTCCCACGTGGCAGGAGGTGATGCGCCAGCTCCAGCTGTGCTGCGATCCAGCTGTGGCTGGGTGCATCCCTCACAGTCAGCCGTGTCTGCTTGTGGAGACACCAGAGTATGGGCAGATGACGTGGGATCTTCTGCGACTGACACCCAGCTGAGGGTGGAAACTTTGGGTGTGGAAGATGCTCCTGAGTCGGGGTTGAATGATGGCTGGAGCAGGTTTTTGTTTTCGGTTTGCCAGGGGCTAGGGCTTGAGTCTGAACTGTTTACAGCCTCCCACTTCCATATCTGTATTTAGGGGAGATGAGCTGATGGGCTAGGAGATGGTCAGCCTGCTGTAGTCACCAGGAGGGCTGGCCCATTGCCCACTTCTTTCATGTTGAGCAAGACGGGGCCCTTTTTGTGCTGACACCGTGTCCCCACTGCCTCTGCCCTCCACCTGAGCATCGTTGCCAGGGCATTTGCAGGGTCAAAGGGATGGCCTTGCTGACGGGGTGGGGGGGTTGTCTGGGGTTGAGGCACCTGCCACCCCTTTCTTCTCTCCCCTTCACCTCCTGGGAAGCAGCGTTAGGTTTCAGGGATGGTGATGCTGGGGTAAGGTGCCTGCTGTAAGCAGTTACAAAATGTATGAGTCCATCCTCCGCAGCTGAGTTTTGGTCCTCGCTCCTCTTTTGCAGTCCGAGGCAATACTAAGTTGTCCTATTTGTTCCAGTTTGCTGAATGATTTACGACCGAAAGCTTGGCCTTTCCAACCAACAATTTTTATATTACATCTAATGGCACTTGGGGCTCCAGAGTAGTGATTTGTGGTCTGCAGGAATAGCTGGTGTTGGATTGTGAGCTGAATAATACTTTTTGTGCAGTGTCACGAGAAAAGAGTGGTGGTGGTTTTTGTTCTTCCCCCGCAAAGTGCAATTGTTTTTAGAAATACAAAAAAAATTATAAATCCTACCTGCCGTTCTGGGATGTGAATGTTGGGGGCTAAAATCATAGAATCATGGACTAGTTTAGGTGGAAAAGATGTGTAAGATCATCAAGTCCATCCATTAACCTAACACTGCCAAGTCCACCACTAAGCCATATCCCTAAGCACCACATGTACATGTCTTTGGAATACCTCCTGGGATGGACTGCTGCGTGATGGCACTCAAGGGGATCTGCTCCATACCTTTCCTTGGCACCAAGGTCAGGCTGTCAGGCCTGTAGTTCCATGGATCTTCCTTCTGGCTCTTCTTGTAGATGGATGGGAATCACATTTACTAACTTCCAGTCAACTGGGACCTCCCTGCTTAGCCAAGACTGTTGATAAATGATGGAAAGTGGCTTGGTGAACACTTTTGCCAGCTCCCTCAGTCCCCTTGGGTGGATCCCATCTGGCCCCATAGACTTACTTGTGTCTAAACGGTGTAGCAGATTGCTGAGCATTTCCCCTTGGATTATGGGGGCTTCATTCTGCTCCCTGTCATCCAGCTCAGGGGGCTGTGTACCAGGAGAACAATTGACCTTACTATTGAAGACTGAGGCAAAGAAGGCATTAAGTACCTCACGCTTTTCCTCATCCCTTTCCTCATCTTTTGTCACTGTTTCCCCCTGCGTCCAGTGGAGGATGGAGATTCTCCTCAGCCCTCCCTTTGCTGCTGATGTATTTATAGAAACATTTTTTATTGTCTTTTATGGCAGCAGTCAGATGAAATTCTAGTTGGGCTTTGGCCTTTCTAATTTTCTCCCTGCATAACTTCACAACATCTTCGTAGTCCTCCTAAGTTACCTGCCCTTTCTTGCAAAGGTCATAAACTCTCCTTTTCTTCCTGAGTTCCAGCCAAAGGTCTCTGTTCACCCAGGTCAGTCTTTTTTCCTCCTCTGGCTTGTGCTTTGTCACATGTGAATGGCTCCTGCACCTTTAAGATTTCCTTCTTGAAGAATGTCCAGCCTTCTTGAACTCTTTTCCCCCTCAAGCCTGCCTCCCAAGGGACTCCTGGCAGCCAGTCTCCTAAACGGGCCAAAGCCTGCCCCCTGGAAGTTGTCAGGCAGCAGTTCTGCTGACCCCCTCCCTCCTTACTTTTCCCAGAATCAAAACCTCTGTAATTTCATGATCACTATGCCCAAGGTGGCTTCCAACCTTCACATCACCCACGAGTCTTTCTCTGCTCGCAAACAACGGGTCCAGCAGGACACCTTCCCTAGTTGGCTCACTCACCAGCTATGTCAGGAAATAATCTTCCCCATGCTCTAGGAACCTCCTGCACTGTTTCCTCTATGCTGTATTGTATTTCCAGCAGACATCTGGTAAGTTGAAGTCCCCCAGAAGAACAAGGGTTAGCAATTGTGAGACTTCCCTCAGCTGTTTATTGAATATTTCATCTGCCTCTTCATTCTGGTTGAGTGTTCTAGAACAGACTCCTACCATCATATCTGCCTTGTTGGCCTTTCCCCTGATTCTTACCCATGAACACACAACCCATAAACCCTCAACCCCATCATCATCATCATCTCTAGACAGTCAAAGCACCCCCTGACATAAAGAGCTGTCCTATCACTGATCCTTCTTTGCCTATCCCTTCTGAGGACTTTATATCCATCCATTGCAGCACTCCAGTTGTGCCAGTCATCCCACCACGTTTCTGTGATAGCAACCAAGTCATAGCTTTTGTGTTGCACAGTGGCTTCCAGCTCCTGCTTGTTGCCCATGCTGTGTGCATCCAGTTAGGTAGACTTCAGCTGATCCCCCCACCTTTTTTGGGGAAGAAGCTCTAACTCCTATGTGACTATTCTCAGATGTTTCCATGGTTTCTAACACATCAATAACCCTTGTGTCTTTGGTGCTACGTGGATCTCCATCCCCTATCCCCACTGAGACCGGCAGACCAAAGGACCTCACTAGCACACCGTCCCTCAAACACTGTTGTGATGCCCCCAGGCTAATCTCCAGTGAGCCTGGTTGTATCTCTTTCCCCCTTCAAACCTCTTTTAAAGCTCTTTTAACAAGCCCTGCTAACTCCTGTGCAAAGATGCTTTTCCCTCTCCGAGACAGGTGTACCCCCTCTGCCACCAGCAGGTCTGGTCTTATGTAGATCAAATCCATGATCAAAACCCCCCAGAATTCAGCCAGTGACACCAGCCTCGGAGCCAGGTACCTGTTTGCTGGCTCTGTCTGTGGAAAGAAATCTCACACCGAAATAACTTCACCCTGAGCGCCCAGCAGGGCAGCGGGGACCCGCTGCCATGGCAGCAGCACCGCGGGCTGGCTCTGCAGGTCCTCCCGAGGAGTTTCTTGCCCTTTTTGTTGGACACAACTTGGTCTGCGAAGGCCCACAGTGTGTTGTTTAAGAGCAGGGAACAAGTTTTGACTCATTTTTTTGAGGCACTTGGTGTGCTCTTGAGCACTCAGTTGAAAAGCAGTAACGGGAGAATGGGCAGGCTCCAGTTCCAGTT
>JANVCC010000021.1:4002634-4017916 GCA_025345505.1 Todiramphus chloris collaris
AGTAACGGGAGAATGGGCAGGCTCCAGTTCCAGTTGAAAAGCAGTAATGGGAGAATGGGCAGGCTCCAGTTCCAGTTGAAAAGCAGTGATGGGAGAATGGGCAGGCTCCATTCCCGTGCTGCACCCCGTTCTTTGCCATGGCTCAACCTGCCAGGCAAGTGCTTTGCGTCGCGGCTTTGCTGTCGTGTGGCCCTTTGACATCAGAAACGCGCTGGGCACGGGCTTTGGCAACGCAGCTGAAACACTGCTCAGGTAGCAACCGAGAGGAAAGCGCATTCATTTTGGTCCTCGTTTTGCTAAGTAAATAAATAAAGGGCCTGGCGACCTCCGATGTTGGAGCTTTGGCGTTGGCAAGTCTGGTACAGAAAGGGTTGTTAGTACAGGCTTGGGTTTCTGAGTCAGGCTCCCGTGCTGACAAAGCAGAAATAGTTTGAGGTCTGAAAATACTGAACAAAATACTGACACAAAGCTGTTTACAGATCACTCGCTGGCCATGCGCCAGTTTCTCAAGGACAAGGTGGTTGGTTTTTTGTTTTTGTGGTTTTTTTTTGTTTTTTGTTTTTCTTTTTTTTTTTTTCCCCTTTCAAATCACAGATGTACTTGGCAGGGTATCAGAAAACAAAAATGCTGGAGTCTTCTGGTGCGAGTCCTTGTTTAGTTAAAATACATATAACTGTAGGCTAAATGTGTGTTTTGCATCTTGCAAACGAGTTGGTCAGGTATATATTAGCTGTGTGGGGTCAAGGTATAGAACACGATCCCCCTTCTTTTTCAGGATGCCTCCTCGTGTAGCACTCCCTCAGCAAATCTGGTGCCCTAGAATCATAGAATTGTCAGGGTTGGAAGGGACCTCAAAGCTCATCCAGTTCCAACCCCCCTGCCATGGGCAGGGACACCTCCCACTAGAGCAGGTTGCTCACAGCCCCAGCCAGCCTGGCCTTGAACACTTCCAAGGATGGGGCTTCCACCACCTCTCTGGGCAACCTGTGCCAGTGTCTCACCACCCTCCTGGGGAAGAAATTCTTCCTAATGTCCAACCTGAATCAACCTGTCTTTAGTTTTAATCCATTCCCTCTGGTCCTGTCACTGCCCCACAGCCTAACAAGTCCCTCCCCAGCTTTCTTGTAGCTCCCTTCAGACACTGGAAGGCCACACTAAGGTCTCCCTGGAGCCTTCTCTTCTCCAGCCTGAACAACCCCAACTCTCTCAGTCTGTGCTCACAGGAGAGGTGCTCCAGCACTGGTGAGACCACATCTGGAGTATTGTGTTCGGTTCTGGGCTCCCCAGTTCAACAAAGACAGTGAAATGCTAGAGAGAGTCCAACAGAGGCTACAAAGATGCTGAAGGGACTGGAACATCTCTCTGGTGAGGAAAGGCTGAGAGCCCTGGGGCTGTTCAGCCTGGAGAAGAGAAGCCTGAGAGGGGATCTTATCAATGTTTACAAATCTCTGCAGGGTGGGTGTCAAGGAGAAGGGGCCAGGCTCTTGTCAGTGGTGCCCTGGGATAGGACAAGAGGTAATGGTCGCAAGCTGGAACACAGGAAGTTCCACCTCAACATGAGGAAAAACTTCTTCAGTGTGAGAGTGCCAGAGCCTGGCCCAGGCTGCCCAGAGAGGCTGTGGAGTCTCCTGCTCTGGAGACTTTCAAGCCCTGCCTCGCTCTGTTCCTGTGTGGGCTGCCCTGGGTGACCCTGCTCTGGCAGGGGGTTGGACTCAGTGATCTCTGGAGGTCCCTTCCAAGTGGCTGCTTGTAACAGTGTGGGTGCATGGAGGGGGCAGGGCTTACCTACGGTTTTGATGTTATTTTTCAGTCTCTCCCCAAAGAAAAGCATGTCTTGTGTGGCACTTCTCTGTACCCAGTGCTTAAATACTTAAATTCTTTGAGGGCATCCCTCCTCCTCTTTCAGAAGGCGCATGCCCAGCACTGAGATGGTTTCTCAGCAGCTTCTCAGTGGTGACTGGAGTGAAACGGGCCCAGGCTTGTCTGGATTTGCATAGGGCCTGCCTCACAAGGTGTAAATTGCTCCCTTCTGGTCAGAAAGCTCAGATCTGCACTCATCAGGGGTGATGAGTTCATGTCAATAAGAATTCATTTGAAAAGCAAACAAAAAAAAAAAAAAGGGGCCCTGGGCTCTTTTCATCCAGGGTTATTTTGCTGTCATCTGGAGAAGCAATTGGAAGACTCTGCCCTTTATCTGCTCGCTCTCTCAGCTAAAGGAGGCACTTGGGTTGTTCCCGAGCCCCTGTCCCCCTGCGTGGGGATCCTGGTGAGTCCATTTGGGCCACGCTGGGTCTGAGGAAGCAGCACGTGATGTGTGATGTCTCTCTGAAGTGGCACTGGGTGGTTGTGACAGTGGGGTGGCACCTGGTGAGCACAAGGCTCGTTCTGGTGACCCGTGGTGATCCCGTTCAGCCTGATTCAACGCTGGCCCTGCTGCAGGGACTTGCTGTGACCATGCCACCAAGCCAGGGCTGCCCCTCCTTGGGTTGGTGGCTGAGATTCAGCGGAGGGTGTGTGGTGATGGAAGTGGGTGCTGAGGTGTAAAATACCAAGTCACCTGTATCTGTAGTCCGTGTCATTTTGTATCAGCAAGTAAATGCTTGATCGTTTTGATCTCAGTTCTTCTCTTGATGTTCTCCATCTGGCTTGTTGTTAGCTAGAGCTGCCAGAAAGAAATTGTTCTGCAGAAAAGAGACCATTGCGGGGAGTCCAAAGAGATAAATCAGTGTTGGGAGGGGTGGATTTAGTGGCTGCTAAAGCTGTTAAGGTAGGGTGAAGAATGGATTTCAGTGAGAGCTGGACACAGCAGCTTTTAGCTGATCTTTACAGAGGAAGCCAAAAGTAGTCTGAGCCAACCATGTCCATGTGGGAGGTATGTCTCTGCTCTGGTTTCATTCTTTTGTTTTAGTTTGGGGTTTTTTCGATGTCTTTCAGTAATGTCCCAACTGAATTTCCTGGGTATGTTTAAAACCAGGGAAAAAAAGTACAAGCAATAATAAGGTTAGAGGCCCTTCTCTTTTTGTTATAAGAGAAAATGAGTGACAGTGTGTTTAGTGAAGGTCACCAAATCTTGGTATAGCCTGGTGGTGGCTGGAAGGATGAGATGATGACTTTTTGAGGATGGCTCTTGAAGAGGGTATTTGCCAGGCTGGATACTCAAACTGGTTAGCTCAAGTGTCCCTGTAGAAGCATCATCAAATCTGGTGCAGGAAGCTCTGGGTGGCCACATACAGAGCAGCAAAGCATGATCCAACAGCCAGCTGATGTCTGGCGGAGGGGCAGCACTCAGCAAGGCATGTCATAGAATCACAGAATGCTTGGGGTTGGAAGGGACCTCTGGAGATCAGCGAGTCCAACCCCCCTGCCAGATCAGGGTCACCCAGGGCAGCCCACACAGGAACAGAGCCAGGATGGTCTTGAAAGTCTCCAGATGAGGAGACTCCACAGCCTCTCTGGGCAGCCTTGGCCAGGCTCTGTCACTCTCACAGCAAAGAATTTTTTTCCCGATGTTGTGGTGGAACTTCCTGTGTTCCAGTTGGTAACCATTACTTCTTTTCCTATCAAAGGGCACCAGGGAAAAGAGATTGTCCCCTTCTACTTGATACCCACCCTTCAGATATTTGTAAACATTCACAAGATCCCCTTTCAAAAACTTTGCAATGTTCTGAAGTTGAGGCCTTGTAGAAAAGCTCAAGGCATCCTTGTTGCCAGCATTGCCAGCGAGCCCTAATTTGTTGGTCTTTCCTATTCGGTATTTGGAAAGGAGAAGGAGGAGGGAAATTTGTAAGCTCTGCTTGATAAGGGGATGTTTTATGATGGGAAAAGTGTAGCCTTGGGGGATGCCAGTTGGCTGAATGGGCTGGGGTTGGCATCACCGGGTAACGAAGAAGCAGCCCGAGTCTCAAACTGCACCACTGCTAGACCTCTTACCCTCCCTTTCCCCTGCAACAACCCCTCCTCTCAGTAGCTTATTTCCATCGATTCCCCAGTCAGATGTCTCAGAGGCTGTGAGCTGAAATGGGCACAATCCTCAGGTCTTACTTAGACACATCTTGTCGAAGGTCCCACGGGTGATTGGTGGGCAATGTTCTGCAGGTGAGGTGCTGGGAGAGCTGTCTGCCGGGGCCGTTCTCTTCCTGTCCTCTCCCACCAGACACAAGCATCTGCTGATCGGTGGGGCGAGGTGGAACCGGGATGAACTGGGATGGGTGGAACGCCAGGCTGGGGTCTGGGAGTCGGCAGAGACATCTTCTAACTCTGAGCTCTGCTGTTCATCTCTTGCGATCCTGGGAAAGTTAGCTTCTGGCTTTCTGCCATGGGTTTCCCACCAGACTTTTTTTTCTTCCCTCCTTTCTCTTTTATTTATTTATATATATAGGGTCTCCCCCCCCTTCTCTTTCCCTTTTCCTATTTAGGCAATGAGCTGCCTGGGAGAAGGAAATGCCTCTGGTAATGTATATCCAGCATCTTTTGGAGTGGGAAAGCTACCATAAAACCAGCAATCAAAGTGAAAAATCAGTCCATAGAACTCTCTTTTTCCTTACTAGCAGGTGACATCTTTTCACTCCGTCCCTGGAAGTGCAGGGCTGGTAGTAACTGTGTGGCTTTCAGACTTCACAGAGTGCAATCCTATGCATGACTAAATTGTCATCATTATTTCTTCAGTAGACAGCTAGTGAGCCTGTGGATATCTACAGCAGGACAGAGAGTATGTTGTTTTCTGTTTTGCTTTCTAGGCATTTGATGGCAGGAGTTAGAGTGAAAACACAGAGCCCTGTCCTGTCTTTGACTGGACAGTGGGAGTCTTTAATAGCTTCTGGTTGGTTTGGGTTTAGAAATCATCTAACGGGAAGAAAGAACATTGATGTTGGCCTTTTTTTTTCTTCTTGTGAGTTGCTGCAATGATTTTCCAGGCTTTTGTAGTGGGGTTGCTTGCTGATTTTTATTCTAGAAGGTGCTTCCATGCCAGATAAACATCTTTTAATTTAAAAAAAATTAAAATCTCTATCACTGAAGCCTGTGATTATTTAGGTTACAGAATGCTGTATCAGTAGGAACAGCATTATTGTGGCTACAAAGGCAACTAGGTAGACCTTTTGCCTAAGAACATTTTATATCTTGTTTGTTTTGAACTGGGGAGGTTGATTTCACTTTGTGCTACCCTGTCTTTTTGCCTGTTGAAAAAGCATGTTCTCTTTCCACCACAAGCATCGTTCCCATCGCTTTCCACAGGGTAGACTTAGACATTCTGGGGAGTGAGAAGAACCATTTTTGGTCGAGCCTTGAGGATTTGCAATGCAGACATGGTTGGTCTGCAGCTTACTGTGTTGGCGAGCGACACACAGAGCTGATGGTAACCGTGCACTGGAACAATAAGGTATCATTTATTGCACTGGTGTGTGCAGCCTCGTAGCAGAGCATTGCTCCATGGCCTGTTGCTTCAGCCTGCTGGGAGCTTGGAGCCAACTGAGAAGCAAACTGCAACGTTAACGTTGGTGTGGGGACACTGCACAGCACTGCTAAAAGCTGGTGCCTTGGTGAGTTTTCACTTGATAGCGTGTTTCAGTCTAGCCTGCTGCTTCTCTGGATGTTGTAGCAACTAAAAAAGAGGCCGGAGAAGTTTTCCAAAGGCTTGTTGTATCCAGTGCACAGGATAATCCAAGCTTGCAGGTCACGAGTCATGCACGCTGCCCGCCTTCCTTCATGTGTGATGTTGCCCCATATTCTACTCCCATGCCATTTAGCTGGGGGGGAAGCTTCCAGGAACAAAGCCCCAAAAGGCATGTTAATACACAAGCTGGAAACTGTGTTAGTAGGAGAACTGCATTACTGTGCAATACATATCTTGGATAATTAGTGGGGGCTAGGAGGGAAATGAGCTGATGGGATTTCTTTTGCATTTAATTAGCATAGTTCTTTGATAACATCTTGGGGGAAATAAAAAACAACCCAGCATGAAAACCAGCACCTAACACCACTTGCCTTTCAACCTTTCCAAAACAAAAATTTTACAGTAATAATGTGTGCAGAGGAAGAAAGAGGCAAGAAGTAGGTGTATTAACTGACTTGGAGAGTGTGGGTAGGCTTGAAATTTATAATGTTCTGCAGATGTTGGCAGTCTACCAAGGATTCCCCTTGTCCCCTCTGCTTTTCGACATGCATAAAGCCCACTGCGATGAGAAATAAACAGCATGTTGCTATCAGACATGACTGGGAATATGTTAAAGTGGTGGATTCAGTTTAAGATCCAGTTGAACGCTGCAGTGTTGGTTGATGAGAAGAGCTGTATTATAAACCTCTTCATGTGCAAATGAACTTTCTGTCATTCACATGAGCAGAAACAGGGCAAGATTTGGGGTCAGCAGGCTCAACTGTGTTAACTTGCTCATCCCAACAGGACATTTAAATGGAATGGTGCAGTAGCAGCCTTAAAAATATCCCTATGCAGCTTCCTTGGGAGGATAAACAAGTGCTTTAACATGAATAGGCTCATGAAAAGAGGGAAAGGAAGGTGGGGAGGGCGTGTAAGAAACAACAAGTAGTTTGGAAGTATTGGTCAGTAAAATCTTGACGTGGTCTGAATGAGGGGAATGTGTCGGTGGGCTTTTATCCGTGGGGGTGGGAGCCAGGCTTAGCTGACAGTGACAGTTTTGTTGTGGCCGCCACCCTGAGACCTGGTAAGGGGCAAACTCTGGCTCCCAGGATGATGCAGCCTTTACTACCTGTTGCTGCTACTACACAGCGCAGGCTCCTCAGTCATAGAATCGTAGAATGGTTGGGGTTGGAAGGTGCCTCTGGAGATCATCTAGGCCGACCCCCCAGGTTACTCAGAGCCTCGTCGAGCCTCACCTTGAATATGTCCAGGGATGGGGCCTCAACTGCCCCCCTGGACACCCTGTCCCAGTGTTCCACCACCCTCATGGTGAAGAACTTGTTTCTAACATCCATCCAGCCTAAATCTGCTCTTCTCTAGTTTAAAACCATTGCCCTTTGTCACTACAGGCCTTTGGAAACAGGCCCTTTCCCGCCTTGAGTCCGTTGGCTCTGGAGACGGTCACCTTGTGCTTAACAGGATGCACCTCATTTGCTGTCATCTTCAGTGTGGCTTCCGTATCCATACTTAGCTTTCTGGCCAGAGGACAGTTATGCCATGATCCCCAGCCCCTGATAGATGGTATCGAGCAATAGTTCAAGAAACCCCGTTAGCCTGGGCCGCCGTTTGCAATCTCGTGACATTGTTCAGATGCTGGGATGGTAATTGCCAGCGATTTGCTGGGAGAAACAAAAGCTTCAAGAACCTCTGCCGTGCCCTGGGGATGGGGGAGCTTGGGATGCCCCCAGGGGCCGTGATTCCAGACAGCACGAAACCTGGGGGCTCGTTCTGCAAGAAAAATGCTGTCCCACCGGAGCCTTAGCCGGCGGTGTGGCTGAGGTGGTGTCTGGACAGGGCCTCGATGCTCACCACGTTTCTGAAGTGCCTTGGGAGTTCGGATTTGAAATACATTTTAATCCCAGGAGACTGAGTTCAGAGGGTTTCTCCCATATATGACTCCTGCAGTTCTTTTGTCCCCTCCAACCACTTGGTGATTTTATTAGTATTATTTTTAACGCAGGCAGATTCTCCCAAGGCACAAGCTGGCTACGAAAATCCCAAGATGAGTTTCCGAAATGGGAATGCTTACCCATTTCATGGTGCAAACAAAATTAGACCAGCATGCTAATAGCTTGACAAGTCTGCTCTTGAGCAGAGCTGTTTAACAGATAAACAAACAAAAACCCTCTGCTCCTGCTTATATGTTGTGCTTGTGATGTTGGCTTTTTTCTCCTCCCTCTAAAAATGTTTTTCATGGAAAGATCGTGACTTCGAAGTGTCCTTTTGCTCCTCTCATATAAATTAATGTCATGCAACCCCCCCACATATATTTTGGAGATGCTCAGAATATGAATGCTCCATACATTATGAAAAGGGTATTTGGAGTCAATTTAAACAATATTTTGAAATGACCGGGGTTTAAATTTGGCCTGGGATACTGAGCAGCCCACACTTCCCACAGTCTGCAGTTCCTTTGCTTTCCAGTCCCTTAGGAGGGTCATGGAGAACCTTTTCCCATCCCTGCTGTAGAAACAGCAAAGTGAAACACGAGCATCGCCTGCTCTCGGCTGTAGCCGTCGGGGCCCAGGTTTTCACAGGGACTGGTGGAGGCACCAGCAGGGTCCTGTAAAGCTGCAGGGGAAGGCTGGTTGGGCTGGTGCACATTAAGTCATCCCAAATGGGACGGTCTCCCAGGGAGGAACAGTGTCTGGAGGAAAGCTGTGAAGCTGAGCCCTGGGAGATTCCAGGCTTCTGGCTGGAAATAGAAAGCCCACCGGTAGTTTGTAGATTTAAAAAGACAAACAGAGCAAACTTGCCATAAAATGTGACGTGCCGTGGATGCCTTGCTAGTTCCCTCTTCTGCGTGGCACTTTTTTCTACTCGGAATATGTTCTGCCACCATTTTATCCTTCCCAGTGTGCTGCAGAATGAGTGGTGAACTGGTTGCACTGTTTTTAACAAAGTTCTTTCTTCTTCAGTCCTGTTTAGTGTTGTGAGCTTTTCTGGTTCTTTCTTTCTCCTCTGGAACATCCTTGTTCCTCTCTTACCTTTATCATATTCATCTTGTACCTCGAAACTGTGCTTCCCCACGTCCTTGGGCCTTTTAGTTCCTTCCACAGAGATGTGGAAAATAGAGCAGAGCTGAGAGGAGCCATTTTTCCACCTCGGTGTAAAACATTTTCCCTTCCTCCCTTGGTGGGATGGCAAGTCTGGAGGAGAAGATCACAGGCTTTTGTCATTAGGCAGAGGTCCAGGATGGGAAATTGGAGTCCATCTGTCTTGGGCTTGCTGAAAGGCTTTGGTTCCAGTAGTAGTAAGGTCGAGGTGAGGTCAGTCTTGGCCACTGCACACATGTTATGACCCTAACTTTGTTTCAAAATCAAAACCAGCTTGGGACCAAGCTGTAACAAGAAATGCATGCAATAAAGAGAGTTTGCAGAGAAGCAGAAGCCTGAGTACAGTCATTTATTTATAGAAAGCATGTGGATTGGTTAATAAGAAGAGAACACAGCACAGTGAGAGTTGTGAAAGAAAGCAGAGGCTGTGAATTCTGTGCCATTTCATCCTTTCAAATGCACCAGTGATGCCTTGCCTCTATTTCCAGAGAGGATATCATAAGGTGTGAAGGGGTCAAGACTTCTCCAAAGAGACTGGTGGTTTGGGCTCCTGAAGCTTTGGGGTGCCAGTCTTGAAAGAATTTGTAAAGAGATTAAGGAGTTGGTCCAGGAAAAACATATACTCTTGATGTCCATCAGCTATAGTGGATGCTACGTATAGGTTTCTGCCTAGGAAACTTTAGAAACTGCTGAGGTGAAGGGTGAAGGAACTGTGACTTTAGTGAAATGCTTTGCTGTGGTTTTTATCATGATTTCTGATAAAAGTGCAGCAGTGTAGTGGGCGTATCTCTCGCTGGAGATCCTGACTGATTTGGAGAAGAGCCTTTAGGGGTGATGCTTGGGAAAGGTATTGGGAGACCAGGCTGTTTGACTGGAAGTCTCAGGGCAGAGCTGGAAAACACCAATACTAAGACCATTTCTAAGTGCCTGTTTAGGAAAAAAATCCAGAACAGCTAATTGATATGGCCCCACCTCGTGTAAAAATATACTGGAGAAGAAAAGAATTTTGTTAGAAGTCATCTGAGACAAGTTCCAGCCCACCATGGGTGGAGGGGCCCGTGGTGCTGCCAGCCTCCCAGCCACGCCAGCTCTGGCTCTGCTCCGACTGCAGAGCAAACCAGTTTAATTTCCCCATCTACAGTCCCCCACCCTTCAGTTGGCTTTCTCTGTGTTAACTTTCTGCCATTTTAGTGATCTCAATCAGCTTATCATATGATCCGATGAGTGCCAGAAGGAGCTCAGTGCTCCCAGGAGAAATATGTGACAGGAGGCTGGAGGGAGGCAGGGGAAGGAAGGGTACGCGCTCCCCAGCACAGGAGCTGGGATCTATTCATTCAGCTCCAGCTGTACTGAGAAACCATCCCCTTATGGTGGCCTCGCTGAAGGGAGATGATGATGTCTCGTTCACAGGCAAAGAGCTACTGCAGGGCTGATGCTCCACTTGTAGAAACCTCAGGGTTTTGGGTTTTTAACTGGTGGAGACAAAGCCAAAGAAAAACGTCTGTTTGCAATCCCCAAAGCACTTACCTGGTAATATGTCACCCAGGTACCAGGCATGGGTGCATAGACATCAAATAGGCAACGCGTGGAGTTTAACTCTTCTGGCTCATTAATAAAACATCATTACTGGCTATGAGCTTTACTGAAGTAAACAGGAGGAAAGGTGTGAATGTAACCTGGCTGCGCTCAATCTTGACAACTGTCCTTTAGTGTGGAGAGAAAGAAGTGGGTTCTGTGATTTGTATAAGAACATTTTAAAATGCAACTTTATTTATTTTCTTTTTTTTTTTGGTATCCATATTTGTTGGTTTTTTCACACGATGTATCAGAAGGGTCCAGAGCAGTTGGGGACAACCCAGGGCCTGGAGCTCTTATCCGAATGTTTTGCTCTGTGTACACTGAAGGGATGGGTGAGATGCTGGTGCTGATGGTTCTCTCTCTTCTTCAGGGTCGGCATGTCAAAACGGGGCAGCTGGCAGCCATCAAAGTCATGGATGTTACTGAGGTGAGTAGAAGAACCTTCTGCTTTGTTAGCAATATGGGTAAGATTTAATACGTTTATTCAGAGGAATGGGTCCAATAAGCTTCCAAGAAGCCTGAAAGCAGAAGTATCTGCAGGAACAAGATGCAGATTGCTGGCAGAATTCAGCGGTGTAAAGCAGTAGTTGTAACTGACCCAGGGGGATTTGCTGTGGAGCTTTAAATGGGAAAGACAGGAAATTAATGCAGTGAAAGAAATAAAAAATATATGCCTATATTTGAATCCGTAGATGTCTTGCAGTTTATGCTGTTCAAAAAGCAATCAGTTTAAATGAAGCCTTCAGAACAGATCAGGAAAGGCAGGGGTTTTTCCCTGGTGATTCCATTTGTGTTTTATGGGGCTATGTGTGCAAATTAACACAACTGGCTTCAGATTTAAAATTGAATGAGGGCCTCCTGTGTGCTATCTGCATTGCTTGACTGATACCACACTTCTGAGGAGAGGTTGTCCCTCTTCAAAGCAAGCACCTCATTTTTCTCAGCTCCTCAATCTTACCTGAGGTATTGGGGAGGGGGGGAAATTCCGTTCATGCGTCTACATGGTACAGAGCAGGGGGGCTTTGGCAAGCTGGTTATATTATGCAAAACTCTCACAAGGGTGTGTTGCTGCAAAAAAAATTTATGGTTTAGTGTGTGTATAGGTGCCAACAAATGAAAATGGCCTTGGATACAAGCTCCTAGGCGAGCGGCTGGGGTGTGAGGAGTAAACAGGCAGGAGAGGGAGGAAGACAAGAAGGCAGGGTTAGGTCAACTGATAGGAGTTCAGTCGTATCTCTGAATCTCCTTGTGATCGACGGGCAGTGTCGCTGCCGTTCTCTAACTGAAGCTGTTGTGTCTGCCAAGAGCTAGACATTCTTGCTTTTTGGAGATGACCTGATAAAAGTCAATTTTCTGCTGGGGATTTTCAAAGGCTGCCTTCATGAGGAGGCAGCTCTTTTTGGTTTTTTTTTTTTTTGCTGCAGTTAACAAGCAGCCAAGCCAGAGAAGAAGGAAGGTGCGTTGGCACACGGGGAATATTCTTTGCACAGCAAACATTTCCATTTGTGCAGCGGTTTATACACAGGGCAGTTTGCTGGGCTGTGCGCATTGAAGGCTTCTTCTGTGACATTAAGCCTGGCTGTGCTGTGCACTCCCTCTGGTTTTAATAGCATATATTAATCACGAGCAGTTGTAACGGAGAGTTGCACTGCAAAAAGAAAACAATTGAAGAATGCTGCCTGTAGTATGGCTGAGCTCATATTGCGGTAGAAGGCTTATGTTTCCAAATTTTCTGTAAGTTTTGGCTGGTTTTGAAAAGCTAGTTGTATATTGGCACTGCCCGTCTTCTATCTCACAAGCTCATGCTTTTTTAGGGGATGAAGGGCAGTCAGAGGGAGGAGTTGGGAGCCATTAGCCCCATACAGCTTAAAAGTGTTGTCATTCCTACCAGTGGAGCTCATGTGTTTTTGCTTCAAAGTAGTGAGCCTGCAGAGGCTAAAACTGTGGTGTAAATTCTTCCAAGTCGTGCTAAGTCAGCTCTGCTTTTTAACACTAAGCATGGATGATAGTGTTGCTAACACCAGGCGTGGGTGATACCATTTTCTCAGTGGCAGATGTGGCTGTAGGATGTTCCCGTCCACTCTTGCTCGCTGGGGCCTTGCTCCTCTCCCAGCACTGCTGCTGGCACAACTGCCCCGGGACTGTATGGTGGCCTGGATCGGTGAAGAGGTCCTGGTTCCAGGTTAAAAATACCCTCACTCCTCTCTTTCCTCTGGTTATTTATAACCCGGATGGGTTTGTTGCTCTAGTTTAGCACATGACATTACAAACAGTTGTGCCATCAAGCCACGGCTTTGGTTCCTCAAGGGATGGTTTCACGAACACCTCCTCTTGCCGGTGGAGCGTGCAGCTCCATTCTGGTTCTAGCTCACCGCAGCTTACGGGGACAGTGGGAGCAGAGAAGGTGGGGACAGAGCGGGCAGTGGATGCTGCCTTCAGCACGACGACAAAAGAAATGCTGGCAGAACCACAGCCTCAAATTTACCTTCTCTGCCTGCTTCAAGAGTGATGTTTATAGGAGCTGCTCCTGTAGGCTGATGGTAGCTGTGCCCGTGCCCACAGGGAAAGAGGCTTGTGCGGAAACGTCCACAAAACTGAAATTGTGATTTAAATTTTTATTTTTTTAATTTTTTTTAATGAGTGGCTACCGAAGCTCTAGGTGCTTTGTGCCTCATAGGTGCTTTGTGCCTCAGTGCATGTTTTCCTGGCAGCGTGATGCCTTTCTACTTAGATACAAGCAGTGCCCTGGAGGATATCTGATTGTTTTGTCTAACCTGTGCTGAGAACAGACACAAGACTTTCTTTCTTCTGGGATGCCTCTGATCCAGTGCTGGCTTTGCCAAATGCGTAACAAATTAGAAAGCCTAATGTGTTGGCAGGCTCTGTGGGCACACCCTGAATTTTCAGTTTTCAAGGCCCTGATTCTGCAATTCACACGTTGCTCAGGATCAGGGAGGTTACATCAGTTCTGGCCTGGAGAGCTTTGATCACTCGAATGGGAGTGATGTCAAAGTCAGAGTGAGGGCTCTCCTTAAAAGGTTTTGGTTGGCGTGAAGAAAACAAGGTAATATAACCTCTGACTGGAGATGTTGGAATAAACATTTCATCTCTCTAATGTACATGGCACTGTGGAAATGCTCTTCATCCGTATCAGCTTTTCTTGTGGTTTTCTCTGCAGATTTTAATTTTGAAAAGAATGGTGGTAAGGATGAGAAAAGAGGAGGTGGGCTGAAGATATCAGCTTGATCTTTGAATATATTATGACTAGTTAGTACTGCTGCCTGAAATGTTGGGGGGGTGTTGATGTGCAGAAAACTTCCCTGTCTCTTTACTTTCCTCCTCTCTAAAAGAATTAAGAAAAGACTTAGAAGCCTGTGTGGATCTTTATAGATCTTCAGATCTACAGAACTGAAGCAAGCAAGGAAGGATCTGTAAGATCTGAAGATTATACATCCTCTGACAGAACGGTGCATATGTAGGTCCTGTTTTCATGCTGTGAGGGTGAAGCGAGAGCGCATGTAGGGAGAAAAAAATGTCACTGGAGAGCAGAATAAATAAAAACAAACCAAACCCCACCAGTCCTCATCAATTGAAAGCTGTTCTGTGGTTGGAATCGGCCCAATGACCGTAAAAGGGAAACGAGAGGAACGATCAGCGTAGAACAGGCTGTAAAAAACGGTTTCCAAAATGTACATGTGTAGGCTGCCTCTCGGGCTGCACGCGTGTTGTGGGGGAAGGCATCACTAAAGAGATCCCTGGAGTCTGCCTTTAATTTTTTTTTTTCCTTGCAGGGTCTCTGTTCCTTTTGGGGCATTCAGCCCGTGCTGAGCCCTTCCACTCCCTGGCCCTGCTGTTAGGTTTCCATGAGGTTCTTGCTGCCTACTGATGTGCAGCACCCTAGCACAGCCAGCCAGCCGTGACTGATGTTATCAGATGCAACACAAGTACGCGCTCGGATTTGGCAGCCGCTGTTCAGTTAGAAGAATCCACTTTCTTGTGAAGTGGATAACATTTAAAACCTTAGCAGAGCTAACTTGGCAGATCTGCCCGCATCTAAGCTGCTCTTCACTTGCCTTACACCCTAAACAGACAGCTCGACTCCGCTCACCTCTTTTGGAGGCTTGCTTTGCAGCCGCGCGGCTGTTTCCAGTGTCACTCCTGTGTTCCCCTTCCAGCGATGCTTTTCTCTTTGAAAGGTTCAGTAATTGATTTTGAGGGAAAAAACACAATCGCTGCTTTTCTGTTTGTTAATAACCCCTGACGCTGCTGCTTCTTCCTCCTACCTCTTCCCACACGCACTCTTGGCATCCCTTGGGAAAGTTTTCCGCATGCCTTTTTAATAGCAGCATTTCTCAGCTCTTGTGCCCAGTGTTTCATGACTTGTCCAGTCTAGTCTGTGTAAAATTATGCTAAGTAAACAACTGGATACTGTACCCTGCTGATTTATGAAAGAAGCTGGATGGCTTTTTAGTGCTTGCTCGTCTTGCCCTTTCTTTATGTGCTCTGCAGAAAAATTAACAACCCCAAACCAAAACCTTCAGGCCTGCATGGAAATGTGGCACATCTCCTAGACAGGAAAGGTTACCCCAGTTATTCATTGCCATCTTCCTGACTCTGCTGACTCCCTTTTTTTCTGTTGGAGTAGGCAAGTCACTTAGATTCGTATGAGTCCGTATCTTATGGCCCAGTGGGGTTATAAACTCTGGTCACGTGGATGTTCTATCCATCGTCCTCAAGACATCCCAAAAGTGGGCTGCAGAAAGACTGCAGCTAAATGAAAACGTGTGTGTGTTCCCACACATGCAGGTGGACAGAATGAGAGGAAAACAAAAATACTAAACACCAAAAGTTTGCCCTAACTTTTATCTGTGTGGGGTTTGGTTTTTATTCTGATTTTTGTTGTTGGTTTTTTGTTTCCCCATGAAAATCCAAAGTCAATCTGTGGATTTTGATCTGTTTGGAGGGAAAAAAAGTTGCTGCCTCGCTCCAGAAGAC
>JANVCC010000021.1:4017926-4038522 GCA_025345505.1 Todiramphus chloris collaris
TTGATCTGTTTGGAGGGAAAAAAAGTTGCTGCCTCGCTCCAGAAGACAGGGAAGTGCAGATCCTCATGGCTCCGTGCAACAGAACTGGGTCAAGCCAGGCTGGAGGAGCTGAATATGGGCTGGCCTTTTAGTGTGGAGATGTGAATGCACTGCTAGGCAGTGCATAAAGCTCACTGCTTTACCTGGCTTTGCCTGGCTCGATAAAGATCTTACAAACCAGTCTGTAGCCATATTACTGTGAAGTTACCCAAAGCAAACCTGAAGCCAGTAGGATTTCCCCAAAGCCTTTGCCATGTCCCTTCCCCTTGATATGAACTGGGGAAAGTGGATCGTGGGTCTAAAAATCCACATTGTTCCCATGGGGACTGCTGCACTCTGCTTGCTTGTCCCTCAGCTGAGAGGTTGCTTACTGCTGCTCTGTACAAAGTTTTGTCGTCTTTGGTTAAACAGTTACCTGGCAAAACAAAGAATCACTCTGTGGAAAAGGAATAAATAGGAAAGGTATTTACAACGTGGGCAGCCCTGCTGTCCAGTCTCTCCTGAAGCTGATTAACCTCTGATCTCTTCCAAGAATTAGGTCACAAAAAAAAAAGGGGGGGGGGGGGTTTGGGAGAAAAAAAGGCTGCTGGGAACACTCTATTACAGTTCAGAGGCAAACAGAGCTGGACAGAGTGGTCCCTTGAGCTGTAACATCTGGTTTGGGGGGAGGTCAAAAAGAGCTACAGTAGTCTTGCTGCAAGCAGAGCGCTTGTGTAATTGTTTCCCTCCTTAATCTGAGATTCTGCACCTACCTGTGCTGCATGTCCTTGCCCAGCAGCGTGGCACAGCCCTTCCTCCTGCTCTGCCAGGAGGCCCAGCCCTGCGATGCTGGCTGATGTCTGTGTGGGACCGGGCTCAGCTGCAGCCCGGGTCAGCTCCACGCTGCCTGTTACTCTGCAGGGTCCCCTTCTGGGCTGGGCAGAGGTGGTTCTGTCCATCTTCAGGGTGAGGGCTGTGCACAGGACCTTGCAGGGGGGCTCTTGGTGCAGACACGTCCCCACACCCCTGTCCTTGGGTGGCAGAGCAGTGCTTAGCCTGCCAGCTCATAGTCCTAGCAGAGTAGACAGGCATTTAACCCTGGAGAGCTTTTTGTCCTTACAGGCATGCAAGCAGCAGTGACCTTCTCTCCCAGCAGGCTAAATACATCTGGTCTAGGTGATCCTGCTCTGGCAGGGGGGGTTGGACTAGATGGTCTCTCAAGGTCCCTTCCAGCCCGTGACATTCTATGATTCTATGATCTAACACCCAGCTTGGGGCAGATCTGAGATTTTTTGATGTGATCCAAGAATTTTTCCTGGATCAGTGCTGGCACTGGTTTGGGTAAAGGGCAAACTTTCACTTTCTTCATCTCAGTCCTGGGTGGCTGTGAAGACTCAGGTTGGAGAAGCTTATTTGGGAAAGGGAGGATGTCAGGTTTGATGTGGGTGCAAGAGGGAGGTTGGATAGGGAGCTCCATGTGCAGTTTGAGGTGAGGGCAGAAAGCCACGGCTGTTATCAAGCAGCTTGGGAAACGATACGTGGATTGGCTGGAGAGAACTGGTGTTGAGCACTGTCAGGGGCTGGAGCTGGACCGGCCACTAGACAAGTGATGGATGCTCTCTATTGGCCCCTCTCCCTTCCACAAAGGGAAGAGAAAGGAAATAATGAGAGAAATTTACTGTTTAGAGAAGAAAACTAAAAGCAACTTTAATTAAAATAATTAACAATAAAAAGAAATATATGCAAATGCATGCAAAACCAATATTGAACCCAGCCTCCCTGATGGCAATTACATCACCATCACCACTGATGCTGTGGAGCAGCAGTCCCAGGCTGGATTCAGTGGCAGATGGGAACTGGATTCAGGAGATGGAATTGGGAACTGGATTCAGAAACACACTGATCAAGATCAAAGGCAGGACAGTGTCCTCCTTGGATGCCAGCCATTCAAGAGGAGAGCTTCACCCTCTTGATCCCTCAGCTTTATACTGAATATGATGTATATGGGATAGAATCCCTCGTTGGTCAGTTTGGGGTCACCTGTCCTGTCTGCTCCTCTCCACAGGTATGACCTTTTATTTTCTGCACCCCTAATGTGGCACACAAGATTGAGCAGTGACCTTGGTCTTCATAGGAGCAAGTATAAGCAAGAGCCTTTTGGCACACACCAATCCTTGGGAGTAACTCTAAACATCGGGCATTATCACTGCTAGAAGCAGATGCTCTCTGTGAAAATCTGACATTAAGTTCAGGAAGTGCAGTTAGTTTAGAAGAGGCTGAGCTGAAAAGTAAAATCACTGAACAGAATTAGCTCTGCTGAGACTCAAACCAGGACAAGCACCAAGGCTTTCTGCAGCTGTGTCTCGGCAGAGGAACTTCACACTGATGCTGTGTGGTTGGGAGAATTAGCAATGGGGAGAGAAAAACAAAGAGACAAAAGCCATTAATCCGTTGTTGTTTCTCTGTCTGCTTTTTTCAGCATATGATTTCTTCTTAGTGCAGGACTTCCACCTGAGTGGAAGGCTGGCTGTGTGCACAGCCTATCGTCAGTTGTCCTTGCGGGTATACTGCTCTATATGTTTTAACATGCTTGTTTGGGAACCTGACTGTTTCAAGACTGGAAGAAACAGATGTTTTCCTTTTGCCATGATGATCCTTGAGGGCACCAGCGCTGCCTCACCAGAATCTATTACCTGTCAACAGCAAAAGAGCTTGGACTGTGAAGGCTTCTTGGTGCTCATTTAGTAGTGTTGCTGTTCTCTGGCGTTTCAGCTGAGGCCAGGACCTGGCTTGGTACTTCAGATTGATCAGGGATCGTTGTGTTAAGAAGGTGCAAAGAAGATAGAGCTCTGTTGCCCCTGCCTTCTCCTCGCCTGTGTGCTTAGGCCAGGTCTGACGTGCAAGATTTTCATCCTGTATCCTAGAAAATGGTTTGCCAGTGCTCTGTAAATTGTAGCTTCATTTACATTACACAAACTGAACTTATGGCCACTTAAAGGGAACTTGGCTGTAGTTTGGAGCACAGAAGAATCTCTTTGGTTTAGGGAGGCAGCTTTCAAATTTTGCCTACCTGCCTGTAAGAGACCCAGATAATATTCTGCTGTAACACAACAGATGATGCTCAGGAAATACTCCTCAGCTCTGCTTGTCTGTATATGAGAGCACATGTTTAGTACTGGAGCATAATGGAAACTAGAAGGCTGCGAGGGCTACAGCTCACTGCCGTTGGTGAAAGGGCAGGGTTGTGTGTAAAGATTTCCCTGCAAGTCTTGAGCTCTTTTGACAAGTCTGGACATTTTCCTTAAAAATATCTTTCCTTTGGTCTGACGCTGTGATAGCATTGACACAGAAGGGAAGAATAAGTCATCTAGGTGAGCTACTGACTGTTACCGTTGTTGTAATGAGTAGGTTAGGTGCTTGAATTCCACTCTTTATTAGTCCAAGTGGGCAATACTGTGCATTTAACTGTAATACTGTGCATTTAACTGTAATCCTGTGCCTGTTTCCCTTCAGTTCTTGAGCTTGGTACCTGCAGTCATCTGGAGACCTGGTGTAAGCATCGACAAGAAAGTCACTAATGGCAATGTGATGTCGTATGTAGGTGTGACTGCCAGAATCTATCTATGTTAAGGAAGCCTGGACCCTGATGCTAGCTGTGGTGAAGGCTCAGCATGGGTAGCGTGTGGATGCTTTCACAATTGTGATACTTAACCTACCGGTCATACCTGCACTGACATGAATTTGAGCAATAACAACCTGCACAGGTTCTAGTGCTGGTGGCCCCGATGCAGGTCTTTCACCACTGCCTTCCAAGGGCCGGTCTCTGTTCAAGCTGCCCGAGGAGGTTCAAGATCTGGTGGGAAACAGAAATGTTTTGTGTGCAGGTCACAGCAAAAACCACTGGGCTGTATTCTGTGTCGTGTCTGTCAGGCACACAGCACAGCTCAGTTTACCCCTGGTGAATCAGACACATTGTCTGCTCAAGGGGAAGAAGACAACCCCGTCAATACGGTGTTAGAGCATGTGTGCTCTTGCCAGTCTGGGCAGACTAAAACCAACCAGGATTATGACAGAGCCCTGTGTTTTCATTGTAGCAGGTATCTAGGCTGAGCCTGGGTCTGCGGCATGTTCCTCCTGCCTGAATAGGCAAGCAAGAGATCCCAGGTCCAGGATGAGTTGCTGTCTTTCAGAGGTGCACTTTAAAATCTGGCTTGGGCATTAGGATCAAAGACGGGAGAATTAATTTTCTGTTTATGTTACAGAGGATATATCTGCTTGAAGTGTAATCTTTCTTGCCTGCGTTTAATTGTAGTTTCATAAACTGCACCTGCCTCTGGGCTCCTCCTGTTTTTACTGCGACTTTCCGTATTTTTATCTTAACTTCCTAAGGAAATGAGGCTTCTCGGCGATAGTGCAAATGTCCTGCCTTCTTTTCCACCAAATAGCTTTTGGATCTGCTGGCCTGCTTCAGCCAAGTTTTAATGATGAGGAGACATTCCAGAGATACGAAGTCCCAACGAGTTATGTGAAAACTGGCAGGCTGCGTGGAGAAGGGAGAGGCTGAAATTGAAATCCCCTGCTTTGGGAAGGGTAGGCAGACTTCAGCCACTGGCCAGTATCAGTCAGCTGGCCACTGGTTTGCAGTAATCAGGAGGGGGAAGTAGATTACTTTTTTTTCTTTTGTTTTTTAAAGAAAAAGTTCTGCTGCCTGACTTTCAGGTGAATGCTGCAGCCATAGGGATGTGTGCACAGGCAAACTACTTTTAAGCATTTTAGCCTTCCTCTGGTTCTTTCTTTAGTTCATGGGTCCGCAAATAGTGCTGTCCATTTGAGATTATCCTGCGTGATCTTTCTTCCCCCTCTTTCTGTTCTTAACATGTGGCTATGTATATATAAATATAACATAGCGATGTTATTCTCCAGCATTTCATGAGACAACAGTGTTTGCTCTAAGCCCCTCAACAGTGCTCCTTTTGCATGATGCAGTTTGAGTGGTTGTGTAAGGAGTTGTTAGCTAAAATACAGTCTTAAAGCCCAGCTCCTACATCTAGAGATTATGGGAGCAGGTGCTAACGCTCGAGGAGCTTGGAATTCATTGTACTCTAAGCTGACCACTGTGAACGTTCCCCTTGTGCCTCACAGGAAAACATTCTGCTCCCCCTGTGCCCAGTCTCTTAAGTACGCAACGGGAAGCACACGGCTGAGTTCAGTGTTGGTAGAGCTTTGGAGATGCTGTGCAAACTACTTCAGTTGATCCATGTAGAAGATCCTGTTTGTCTCTTGAGTTTAGAAGAGCATCAAGTCCGTTCCAGCAAGGGACCTGTGTACATTGCTCTTGACAGTGGGCTTTAATGTCTCTGGGATTAAACCTGAGTGTGTTTTGTGTAGCCTCTCTGGCAAAGAATGTTTTCTAGTGCTAAATAAAAGTGCAAAAGTGTTGTCATTAAACTGCAAAGATTGGTGCTTCGTAATAAGCACACAGTTTAGTTCCGCTCTCCTGTCCTGGCTGTCTCTCTTAGTGAGACTCCTCTTCAAGCACGGTTAGACTGATGGGAGTCTGGCCAAGGAGGCATCTTTTTGTTCTGTTGATTCCCCTGTTGATTTTTTTTGGTGCCAGGCTTTGTCTCTTGAATGTTTTCATCAGCAGGGTGTTTCTGTGAGGGGTCAGTTAGCAGCAGAAGCAGCTACTGTTCCTGTGTGGAGAGCGAGCATGTTGTTGCTGGTGTGTTTTGCTTCATGTCCATGAGGTAAAATAGTAATTCCTTTACCGAGCACATCACTGGTTCAAAAAGCACCCTGAGAGTTCAGCAGCCTGTTTTCTTTCGTCCCGTTCTGCAGGATGACGGGGGCCTTCACAAGTGTCCTTCTTTGTGCTTGGTGGAGGGGTCAGTTCCAGAAATGAACTTTCATTTTTGTGCCTGTCGATTGGTGTATGAGGAGTTTTTGCAATGTTTCACCAGAGCAGGGAATTTTTTCCACTGTAACTCCTTCTTCCTGAACTGAATTTTAGTGTTCTAGAGCAGGTAAGAACTAAGTGGAAATCCTAGTATGAATGAAGCAGCCCAGAGACCTTCAGATAACAGTGACCAGCCTGGCAAAACACCTTGGCTCTGCGTGCGAGTGTCCGCGATTCCTGAAAATCAATTTCCAAGGTGGAATATTTTACCAAATGGAAACATAATTGGGCAGACAGACCCCAGGCAGCAGGGAGAGGGAGCATCCCCGTGACTGGCTGCTGCTTGGTTGGCTCCCCTTGCACTAACCTGTCCTCCTGGCCAGGGCTACAGGCGGCCAGGCAGCCGTGAGTCACGGCTGTGGAAACACTGATGTAAAGGCAGCACCGTTAAGGAGGGTTTTTATTTGTTTCTTGCATATTTTACCTCAGCAGCCTTTTCTCTAGCACTTTTTAGGTGTTTCTTCTCTTTGTTTCTTGTGAGACAAAGCCGTTTTTATGAGTTGGGTTTTTCACTCTGGGTTTTTCTTTTTATTTCTCTTGCTATGTCCCTTTGCAACAATTTAAGTGTAAACCTTTGAGTCAATTAGAAAATGTTAAGAGCTGCCCTGACTTGTAGATCAGAGGGGACTGCGTGGTCAGACAAGTCTCCACTCAAATGTGAGGCCCTGAGAGTGATGTCAGTTCCTATTTCAGAAGTGCTGCTATTCCTCAGTTCTGGATAAAAGAGTTTGGGAACTGCACCTAACCCGGTCTCGATTTGCAACACAAGTTGGTAAGAGTTTGCACTGTTCTTGTGAAAATGGATGGATCAGCGCTTAAATGCAAGCTCCTCTTTCCCATGCCTACAATTGTAAACAAACAAACACATATGATTGAGGAAAGAATTTCTCCCACCGGCAGGGAAGAAAGGAGATAGCATCCTGTAGTGCTGGCAGTGCTTCCCCCTGACATAGGTGTCCACAGGTTTTCCCTGTTTTCTATTTCCAGTTCCCTCGAGATGTGGGAGCAACACAGCAAAGCCAGTTTGATGTCTGGTTACCACCGCAGGGGCAGCCCAGCCTTGCTTCCCTCCCTTTGCCCTTGGACCAGCATCTCTCTGGTCCCATCCTTCAGAGAGCTCCACTGGCAAAGGCATATCTTCTTTTGTCTTTTTTTTTCACCCCCCTGTTCTTTTTCTTTAAATACCGATTAGCTTCATACTGTTTTCACTTTGACTGGGGTGGGATGAGAGGGGCCAGGCAGGGCAGGGAGTGGGAGAGGCAGTGGCTGGGAGCTGGCCCACAGCAGCATCTCCTCAGGGTTCCAGCCTGAGGAATACACCCCCACAGCCATCCCTCTGCAGCGTGAACCTGAGAGGAAAGGCAGCAGCGATGCCTTTCCTGCAGCATCTTCCTTGGCCGTCGGTGACCTTCACTGTAGCGCTCCACACCTGCAGATTTAGGAGTAAAGAACAGAGTGTAAAGGTCCTCTGCAGGGATTCCCCCACCCTCTGATTCTTTCCACTGCAACAGGCTATTTTTAGTCTGTTTACTTGCCTTAGAAATTACTTCACTTTCTGCTTTGGACCATTTCCCTAACGCTTATTGTGATTCTGAATTCCAGTGTTCAGGATAATGTCAGAGCGAAAAACTGTTGGGTGGCAAGCTCTGGTGGAGCCAAAAACCGAGTGCTGGGGATGTGTGATGTCAGCTGCCTCTGATCTGGTGACCCGTGGGTGACTGGCTTAGGTGAACCACAGTTTGGACCATGCCCTGTGTTTGCAGGCAGAGAACTTTGTTAATCCTGAGATTAATGGTGCTTCGGTTAGTGAATGGCAAAAGAAAACAACCCTTCAGTGGGCTAATCCAGGTAGCCAAAGGAGATCTACCTCTGACAGACATCTGTTGACATGAAGTGTTGTCCAGAGTCAAAAGCCCAACCTGCCTGTGTTTGATATGCTTGTGTGGTGCCATTGCTCATTCACTGGGTATTGTTAGGTATGATGCTTTGGCAATAAAGTGGTCTCAAGATATATAAGGTGTTAGAGCAGACTTTACTGTGGGAAACAGTGCTCATTTTAACATTGTTGCATGTGATGTATCTAATCCCTTTGAGATATAAAAAATAGCTCATTCTGTATTCTGTAACAGGTGAATATTATGCAGCTGGTTGAAAAAGCAGCAGAATGCAAATGGGTGGGTTTGGGTATAGTGTTGTAGTTCCGTAGGGAAGACCTTCTGACACAGCAGCATCCCTGAGGGCAGTGCTGGACCCAGAGAAGGGTGAAGGCTGGCTGGCACCTAATAGGAGTTTTTCTTAGGAGAAAATGAAGCTGTTTCTTCTGCTGGTCTTCTCTACAGCTCAACAATGCATGGAATGAATGTAGCTGTGGAAACCCAAGTATTCAGAAGCTGTATGTTAAGTGGACAGCAGAGATTGCTTCTATTGCTAAGGCACACTATGGATCAAAAAGTTGGATTTCAGTGTTTGAAATAGGGGGAAAAAAAAAGTCATTTAGTATCAAGCCTACATGCTTGTGAATTTTCCAGGGTTTTTTTTTTTCTGAGTCTTAATTCAGAACCTCTTATGATGGATTGACGCCTGTTTTGGATTAGGAATCTAATCCATTATTGTTCACAAAATATCCATATTGATCAGCCTTTGGGGGACAAATAGCTACTTAACAAATGCTCTGCACAGGATGGCTCTGCTGGCTGTTCCGTTCTCTCTTGTGAAAGGGTTTGTTTACAGTTTTCCACTTGGTTGCCCTCAAAAGTATTTGCGTGGCTGCTGTGCTCTTGGCCATCACTAGAGGGCTTCAGAGCAAGAAACGTGCTGGTCTTCAGTGTGATGTCAAGGGCCAGAAGTTTCTTCTGAAGACCTGGTACTCAGCATGCAACAGAGAGCTTTGAGTTATGCCAGTAGGAGCTTACTGGTGTTCAATGGGTTTTTGCATCTTCCATCCACAGAACTTGTTTTGTCTTGTTTGTTTGTTTGTTTTTTTCATTGTAACCTTCTCTTTTCATCACCTTTACAAGACAGATCTTAAAACATGGCCTTCCCCAGCACTCTGGGTGTGAGGTGAGTAGGGCTGGTGGGCAGCTAACAGCAGCTAAGGGGTTTTGCAGCATCCTGCACTTCCCCGGGGGGAAGAGGCTGGGACGTGCAGGTTGTGGATGCGCGGGGGCACGTGCCCGCTCTCCGGGCCAGTGCCGCGGTGTCGGCGCTGGGGAGAGGTGGCCAAAAGCGGGGTGGGACTGTTGCCTGGCTGGACGTGCTGTGGCTCCCGGGGAAAACTGTCTAGTCACGAACCAAAGACGCGAGGGAATAAGGGCCGTATTGTATGAAAGACAACCTTAGCGGGATGTCTTGCTTTGAAGAGCTTTGCCAGTGAGTTGGAGAGCTGCCCTCAGCCAAGCTCGCTTTCAGTGAGGGAGTTTTATAGATCATGAAAAGCAGCAATGTCCTTTTTTTCCCCCCCTGTGCCTTGCCTTTCCATGCAGCAGCGCACATGCACTGCCGTCATCCCCTGCGCTTTGGATCAGCCGCTCGGCCTTGGCCCAGGGAGAATTGTGAGTGCCTCTGGTTTCTCTCCGTGGTGTGGGAACGCCGGAGCACATAATGGCTGTGATTCAAAGACAAATGCTAGGTCTTTGCTACCGATTGCTTTGGCAGAAACCCCCAGATGCTCAGAGACTGCAGATGGAGCTGATCTGGGGAGAGGTTTTCATATATATATATAAATATATATATATAAAAAGCACCTACAACCTTAGAACTTCCTTTTTTATTACTATTAAATTTTGCCATCTTTATAATAGCCTCCTTCTTCTTCCTTTTTCTGTTCTGCATCCCCCAGCCCCTCACTTTTTAATTCATGCCAGCCAGAGCGCAGCTAAAGGCTTTTCCTAGTGGAGCATCATTTGTTAGTAAACCGCCAAAGACGAGCTTAACTAATTTAACCAGCAATTTCTGTGAGGCTTTCCTTTTTCACTGGGCTTTGGCATTTCTCCGTGCACCCGTTGGAGAAACAAGGCTGCAGGAAACCGCAGGAGAGGAGTCTCCAGCCGTGACGGGCTTTGTTCAGATGCCTGTAGTCTGGCAGAAGCTGACCTCCAGAACACATGGTCTTTCACTTAGCTGCCTCTCTCCAGCTATTGGAAAGGTCCGATTTGCTCTGTGTGGGATTTCTGCTTCTTCTACGCTGCTTGGTAACGTTCCCAAACTGACTAGGGGATCCTTGCCTTGGTGGTAGAGCTGTGGAGCTGGCAGGGGTTGTTGAAGCCTGTCCCTTTGTGCCTGGCTTCATTGTCACACAGCTCCGCTCTGAGCAAATCCGGTGCCTTAAAACACATCCTCCTGGACTATGAAGATCTCCAACAATCCAGGTTTCCTCCTTCGGATGTAAATGCCGCCTTCCCCCTCCCCCCCCACACCCGCCCCCTGCTTTGGCTGGGCTAATTGCTCTTTGTTTGGTTTCAAATCAGTCTGATTAAGGGAAGATTTTTTTTCAGACTGTCACGTTGACATGTTACGAGACTAGCATAGTAAAAAGTTGTAATATCTGTTGGGGTGAATACCCCGAGCACTGAATTGCAGGCCTCTCCTGCTCGTGAGTCATCTTCCCAAGAGACCCTGTAGTGATAGCATTCATTTTCTTTTAGGGAGCAGTCCCTGAGAAGACGACTATTTATTTATCTGGACAAGAGAGGCCATCTGTGTGGGAATTTTTAAACACGTAACTTTTGAATTTATCCTTAAGGAAAGTGCTGCTCCAGGCTTTTGAAGGGAGACACTGGCTGGTGGGTGTAGCTGGGCAAGCTGGGGCCACGTTTGGCACAGGAGACGTGGTGGCTGCTGGAGCCTGGAGAAACCAAAATGATACTCTTCCCGAGGGGGACCGGATGATTCCCGTATAGGAGGGTTTCAGTAAAACACATTACGCCTGCATTTATTTTATGGCCAAGTTGCTGAGTGTCACTTTTTAACCATGGCTTGCGGTACAGGAGTGGGCAGTACCCGTCTGAGAAAAGAGACCCCACAGCAGCTCCCAGCAGGCACACAGTGAACACACGTTTTCTTTTTGCCACCTTTTGCTTCGACCACCTCTGATGACCGGCGAGTGGAATAAAAAAAGCAGTGGCCCCCTCACCACAAACCCAAGGAGCAACACTGCCCTTCGACACCCTGGGGAGAGCTGCAGGCGGCTGCCCTTCCACCTCCGCCCTGCCCGGTGCAGGCTTTCTTTTTTTTCATCCTGTCCTCTCAGGTTTCTCTTAAAGACTTTGTGGTTGATTTAGGCCCGTCGAGGGAGAGCTCTGGACCGAGTAAACCTCATTTTCCTTCTTCTCAGCAGCCGGGTGTCAGTGCCCAGCTCCCTTGTTGGGCAGCAGGGTGAAGAGCAGCTGAGTCTCACCGGGAGCCGGTGTCGGGGTTGGGCAGGGGATTTCTGTCCCCAGGCTCCTGGCAGTGCTCTCAGGAGTTCAGCTCAACAGTGAGAGACTTGTGCTGGGACCTGAGCTGTTTGTTTTCAAAGGGGAGAGTGAGATGCCATAGCAGCTCTGAGCTTTGAGGTGAAATACCCTTTAATAAATGCAAGCCTGTTCCTAGCCCAGCAGCAAAACTAAACACGTATTGTAGTATTAGGATCATTTATATTTTCTCCAGTCCTGTTTTCTTGGTTGTTAATCATGGTCTCTTTGTCACCTGCCCAGCTAAGGGTAAATGCAGCTGAGGTGTAATATTTTCTGCAAATATTTCAAAGAATCACAGAATGGTAGAGGTTGGACAGGACCTCAAAAGATCTTCTAGTCCAAGCCCCCTGTCAGAGCAGGATCACCTAGATTAGGTCACCCGGGAACACATCCAGGTAGTCTTTGAATGTCTCCAGAGGAGACTCCGCAACCTCCCTGGGCAGCTTTTCTTTATCCTGATGGAGGCAGAAGGGCTTTTCTTCTCGGGCAGGTAAATAATTAGCTTGCTATCTGCAGCTTCTTTGCTTGGGAGAGGGGGAGGAAGGGAGAGAGGGACCATCCCGCCCCATCTGATAGATGGACACAAGCATCTTGTGGCTCTGTTCATTGTTAATTCACTCCTGCAGCACCGCTCAGCTGTGAGGTTTCCAGGCGTGCTTGGCAGCGCCGACAACAAAAACATCTGGTCCAAGAATATAGTTCCCTTCTGCTGGCAGCTGCACGAAAATGATTTTGTACGTCGTGGCGTAAGGCCAAATGCACTTACTTGTACACTGAAGTGCACAGCCTTTCTAGAGCTTTGGCAGTGCAGGGCAATTTTAAACGCTGTGCATAAGTCAGCGTTCATCTCCCGAAGAAAATCAAAACCTCAGCAACCGATCTCATAAAGCGCTCACTTATCACGCGGTTGTACCTCTGTACCTGTCTGACAGCTGCTCCTCTCTCAGTACGAAACAAAAGCCTTTTGGTCTCAGCTCCAGTTGACATCTGTCCTCCGGAAGCGTTTGGCACAAAGGCAAAGGGAAGTTTTCCCCTCTCAGACGTTCCTGAACTCCTCTCGTCAGCAGCCGCGTTTGTCTGGTAGTGGTCGGGCTTGTCTGTCTCCCCTCTTGTTTTGGGAAGGACCTGGCATGTGCTGAAGAAAATGGTAGCTGTGAATCAAGTAGTTTGTGTGTCTGCTGGTAAATTATGAGTGATTGGACCCGATAATTACAGAGTCGTCATCATCATCTTGTCAGTCAGTTGTAAATCATTCTGTAATGGATTTCCTTTTTAAAGAAGAGCTGTATTTCTGAGTGCAAGTGTATTTTAGAGGTAAAATATAATATCAATTTTCCTTCCTGCTTTTAAAACCCTTAGGGTTGTAAGCATGGATCTCTTTATTACAGGAACAAGCGAGTTGAGAGATCTTTGCTCCAGCAAAGCTGGTCTTGGCCCATATATTTCTTTTTTCTTTTTTTTTTCTTTTTTTTTTTTCTGTTTATTCCCACGGAGTAGGTTAGCTTGGTGATGTTTTTTCACCCCCAAAACTGCTATCGGGTTGTAGGATTCAGGAATGCTGCAGAAGAGCATGGACAATTGGAAACCCCCAGGTCTGGTGTGGCATCAGTCGTGGGCCTGGGTTTGCCCTTAGTGAAAGGAGCCCCAGGAAGAAGCAGGTAGTTTGGGGGCTTGGACAGGGTATTTCTGCAGGTCTGCTTAGGGCTGAATGTCTCACAGCTACCGACCTGGTGTTAATCCTCTGCTCTGTTGCTGCTGGGAGAAACTGTTCTCATCAAACCAGAGAGAGAAGGAAGAGAAGGTGGAGATGGTAGCAAAGGGAGGAGGAGAAAGCTTCCTTCTGCTGCCTTTCAAGGCATCATTTACTCACAATGTGTGTGAAAGAAACTGAAAGTATAGAATCATAGAACCACTGAGGTTGGAAAAGACCTTCGAGACCATCAAGTCCAACCATCTCTTAAATATTATCAGGACCACCAAACCATGACCTGAAGTGCCACGTCTACACAGTATTTTTAAACACCTCCAGGGATAGTGACCGTCCAGGGATGGTGTTTCCTGGGGTAGTTTTAAAGTCAAAAATGTCATTGGACAAGCCTGTTTCTCCAACACACGACCATCTCACAGCTTTCTCAGCCATCCCTTCAGCCCCTCATCTGGTGAGAGGAACGGACCTCGGAAGCTCTTGGATCCTGCCTGTTTGCAGCTGGCATTGTGCATTTTCAGTGCTCTCTCTGCGCGAGGCAGGGGGAAGGCTGCGGATTACCCACAGAAGTTGAGCAGTGACTAACATCGCACCGGAGGAGCTGAAGCGTTTCACCTTTAGGCAAAGATTACCCGAAATTAAAACTTGTGAGGACCTGTGCGCCCTCACTGTGTCATTCAGTCGTGTTTGTAAGACACATGTACAGATCGGATGATTCCTTTTATTCCTGGGTAATTTACATATTTTGGCTGCCTCACAAAAGAAACCTTGCGTTGAATAAGTCTGATCATGATCTCACGCTAGTCCTTGCTTACAAGGAGTTTTTGGGAGGCTGCAGCGTGGCCCAAAACGTGAAGTTTTGTGGGTGTAAAACGGTGGGTAGGTTACCATGGACAATGGGAGTTAGACCTGGGTTTTAGCTGCTATGCCAGGGGATGTGATGACTGCCTGTTAGATGTCGTTTCCTCTCAGACAGAGGTACACCTGCCACTTCAGAACAGAAGCATTAAATCTGTTTCTTCCTAGTAAACGAGCTGAGTGTGTCGCTTTATACAAGAGGATGGTTTGGCTGCAACGAAAAAAAACAAAGCAGGAATTTTTGTTTCCAAGGCTTTTCTTAGTGCTCGTTCTCTGACAAAATGCAGAGGGCTTTGTTAGGGTTGCAGACGGAGTTTTAAATATTTGGAAGGAAAAACTGCAGCACTCGCAACATTTTAATGAGGAGGGTTTGCTTAATTAAAGCCTGGAAGACTTAGGGAATGTGAACAGCTGAGAGATTAGCGATGTGGTACAAAGTTCCTCTACTTCCTAGTCGATTTGGGTTCAGAACCTGAAGTCGATAATGCCACTTAGCTACCAATGACCAAAGCCTGGATTCGTTCTGTCCAATTTTAGGGGCAGAGCCTGGAGTGTAGCTACCTTGGGTGCCCACAATTTAGCACGGAGGGAAAGGTGCCCATGAGGAACTGGGTCTGGTCCACCTGGGGAGAGACTCATCCCATGGTGGGGTGAAGGTCAGCAGTGGGGCTGTGTGTCCTAGAAGTGAGAGGTAGTTTTCTTCTTGACTGACAGCTGCTTGGTGGTGCTTGTTCAGGCTTCCCCATTGATTTATTTATGTATTTTAATGAAAAAAATATATATTTTTAATATATTACTGATCTTTGAGTGCTGCTGACAGTCTGTTCCCTCTGCTTCACGGATCTGTGTGTTTGCTTTTGGCCTCAATAATATTACACACCAAGCAGTGCTAAAGCCCTCCATCACTATTGGGCAAAGAAATGGTGGCATGCGATGAAGCTTCTGAATTTCTCAGCATCAACTTCTCCAGCCCCATCTCTTCTTAATGAAGAGAAACAGCCTTGAGGAAATGCCAAAGTGGGTTTATTGTTCCTTCCTCTCCTTTGTTCTGTTCCTGGCGGGGTGTGCCCGGTTACAGCTTTTGGGTTCATGATTGCAAACTGTTGGGGTTATTTTGTTTGGGTTTTAGCATTTGGGCTTAATTTGATGTACAAAACGAAAGAGGAGTTGCAAACACATCCGTCTTTGCTGTTTATCTACAGGACCTGCTGGTCAGTGTGGGTGTGAGGCTGTGTACTGAACGGATCTGTCCCGTAAGGGAATCACCGTGTTTATGGAATTATGGTTACGTGACATAGATGCTAAAAGAACATTTGTGTTATGCCAGAACTGACATTTTTAATGTATTTTACCTTCTGAGCTTAAAATTTACTAATAACAGATTCTGTATGAGCATAGGAAACGCACTTGCAGTCATTCCAGCCTTTTGTTTTCTCTCTGATGTTTGCCTTCTGCCTCATCCCCCTGAAAGCTGCTGCTTAGTTTCATACTAGAGCTTTGGTTTCTTCTTGAATCTCTCCAGCTGTATCAAACCTGCAGGACTTAGGAGCCTTTTCCATACCCCAGGTCCAAGCTGTGTCCCAGCAGTGTCAGCACTGCACGTGCAGGGAGGGACCCATGTGTCCATCCCCTTTGGGATGGAGAGTGGTGGAGCTTCACACTGCCCCGAAGAGCAGGGGCCAAGCAGTGGGCAAATGCCTCCCCTGGCTCCGTTGCCTTCAGAGATGCTGCTTTCCTTGGCATCCAGTTCACACTGAGGTCAGAAGCAGAAAAGCTGTGCCACTTCTTGGCTTTGTGCAGAAGCCTGTTTGCTCTCCAGCATCTACATCTCCTCTTACTGTCAGAGCCTGGAGCTCTGCGTAGAGGAAATTGTTTTAATTTCTTTCCTTCACATACAGACTTATTTTTCATATCTGCTAGCAAGGGCTTGTTCTGATTGCAAAAGGATTGTGACTGGATGTGGAATTGGGTTTAGTGTGAATAATACTAATGGAAATAGGGTACTAAACCTTCCTTCTCTTACGAGAGCTCTGAAGATGTCACTGCAAGGCTAGGTTGTTGCATAGCCTGTGAATAATTTGGGCTTGATGAGGATGGGCCGTTGAACTGTACAGCTGGGATAAACATGCTGTCTGAGCAGGAAACTCTTTTTAAGTAATCATGACCAGGGCTGAGGGACTAGCCTTGGGAATGACTGAAGGGATTTGCTCTTAGGAGGTTTCTCTCTTGGTTGTCTTTGGAAAAGCCCTTGGCATCCTGGGCTGTTACCGGGGGAGATCAGCAGCGGTGCAGTCTCCGTGCGAAGGCACCGGGGGCACATCGGGCAAGAAGGGAAATATTGTTGTCGAAGTGATTGGCAGAGGAGGTGGTTTGGGGGGGAGACAACAGACGAGTATTGTCTTCACGTGGGTTTTGGCTCCTTCCTGCCTGCACGTGGTTCCTTCTCCTCTGCCTGCACAATGCCGCTACACAGGCTCCTTCGGGCAGCGCTGGGACACTGCTTGAGAGCTGCCCTTCCCTCCTGCTTTTTTTTTGTGTGTTTTGTTTTGTCCAGTTAATTTAATTGTTGCTTTGTGGCTGCAGCCTCAGCGATGGCACCGTTGTGACCAGTTTGGCTCGTTTTCTCTCTTGTTTCAGGCGGTGCTTTTAGCGTGCCGTAGCGAGGCTGTTGTGCCAAGGGGGGGGACAAAGCAGCCTCTGTTTTGCATGTGTTGGGAAGTCTGTTCCTAACCTGCTTGATGAAATCTTGCCACGGAAGGTAACCAAACGTGGTCGTAAGGGCAGCACTGTTCTGCCAGCCAAATCTCACAAAACGAGGAGTTTTTAATAATTTGATTTGATTTGATTTTTTTGACCCTTGGAAAAGCATCCCCACCATCCTCTGCAATTGCTTTGCCTGCGCGGTGTTTCTGGTTTGCCGCTCCTGGCAGCGTGGCTCCGTGCCAACTGGAGGTTGGTGGGCAGCTCGCAGGGACAGGATGGGCTCCAGAAAGCTTGCAAATGGGAAAGCTCACGCAGGGCTTTCTGTGCACGGGCTGCATGTGTGGAAAAGGAGCGAAGTCTGAAGCATCCTCACGGCGATGGTGGGGCGATGCTTGCCACACACACCCCTGCTTGCTGGGTGGCTGGTGCTCCTTCAGTGTCACTGAGCATCTGGCACGACAGATGCATTCTCTTAAGGGCCAGCAGTCTGGAGGCCTTTGAACAGGGGCGTGCTTGGGAAGGCCTTGGAGGACGATGCAGGGGAGTGAACGTGCTGATGCCAAGATGGGAAGAGTCTGTGGGTAAGGGGTCTGTGAAGGAGAGACCTTGTGTGTGAAGTGTGACAGGCACAGTGAATGCCTGGGGGCGAGAAGGTGACAGAGGAGAGAGACAGCAGGGAGTAAACTTCCATGAGGGTAACAAAGCTCAAAGGCTCCGTAAAAGTCTCTCTCGAAAGACAAGATGTAATAAGAAAGTTGGAGGCTCTTGTATGTTAAGCTTTAGGAGGGACTGTATATGGACTTGTTAAATGTTTCCTGCATGTCTTGATTAAAGTCTTTTCTTTTAAACAGTTTAGGCTTTCCCTCCCAAGAAGCATGTGTTTGGTATTTTCTTTGAAGAACTATTTTATGTCGTATTCCCAGCCCCGACACTGCGTTGTGGTGTTGGAAAGGATCACATTGATCCGCTTTGTGCTCTTTGAACTGCAAGCTGCTCTGCTTTACACAAACTTCCTACCTTGGCAGGCACTGGCAGGGACTTGCCCGGTGCTCAGAGTCCCATTGCTCTTGTGGTTAGGTTCCTCCCAAAATTACAATCCCATTCCTGGCTTGGAGGCAGCACCACAGCTCCCAGTTCGAGTACTGCGCTGTCTGCAGTACTGCCCCAGCTCTCCTCGCCAAAACACCTCCCTGGTGTGTGAGAACTTTATTAACAAGTGTATATATTATGGATTCCAACACCAGCAAAGGTCAGCTGTTGTGCTAGGCACTATTCAGACTTTCCCTGTCCTTGACAGATTTTGCTTCGGAAGGATGCTGGCCAGGTCTGTGGTGCAGGGAGGAGGGAGGATGTGACACACAAGCAGAATGGTGGTTAGCAAAAGTTGGTGGTGTGATTTATCCCGGAAGATTTTTGTGCCTTTTAGGACTCTTTTTTTTTTTTTTTTTTTTTTTAAAAATGTGGGTGGAAAGCAGAAATGAAAAGTCAGAGGAGGCGGAAAGGAAAATAAACTTGAGTTTCTTGTGGGCTTCTCATTTTTCTTCAACTTGCGTGTTTGGTGGAGATGGTGAAGGCCAAGTCGTCATCATTTTGGTGCCACCGAAGGCAAACTGGTTTCCCCTCCAGCACGATGGGTGTCCAGTCCCTTTCCCCTCCTAGTGTGGGGCTGAGGCTGCTGCCTGCCCCTCTGCACAGATCCCACCCCTCCATGATGTAAAGATTCCTGAATCCTCGTGATCCTCAGCAGCTCAGCTTACTCGGAAACACCGAGCAGAGCCTTGCCAGCTGCTCTTCTCCAGGCAGTGCAGCTCCCTGGCAGAGCTTTGGGAAGGCAAAGAAAAGGAGACTTGAAGGCTTCCCTTTCCCCAACCCCCTTTGCCTTCATGTTCCACGCAGCTGGGGAGTGGTGGTCATTCTTAAAACACTTGTAGCTTAAAATGACTGGATGCCATTTGTGCAGGGAGAGCTGAGATTTGTCACTGCCTCGTTTCTTAAATCAAAAAGGAAAGTAACTGAAGGGACCAATTTTGTGTTTCTCTGCAAACTGATTGAGGGCAGCATCATTTGGCAGGATAGGTAAACTCTCTCTTACCTTTGTCACAGAACCCTGTCTTGTTTTATCCTTGCTTGGCTGTGTTTTCTCATTCACATTTCCCCTCATTTTATTACTGAGGTAAATAAAATCTTCTGAAATCATCCTGAGTTTCTCCTCCCCGAGCTGTGCCATGCCTTGGGAGGGCAGAATCAGTAGCCTGCAAAGAGCAGTGGTCAGGCAGCTCTTCCACGTGGGGAATGTGGATGGGAAATCACCACTTACATGCCCTGGGATACTTCCTGGCTCTACCTTTAGGTGTTCTATTTTGTTTTGTGGTTTTAATTCAGCTTCTGAAATAATTTCCTTGAGCTCCAGAGCTTGGGAAAGAGTGTTGTACCCCCTCTGACTCTGGCTGTCCTTCTCAGAGCCGCCTCGTAGCACTTGCAGTGCTGGGGCAGGTTGGGACTGTTTTGCTTGGTCTCCTGAGCACCTGGACAACGATGTTTAGGAAAGTACATAAAAACCAGGCAGGCATGAAGTTATTTTTCCTTTGGTTACGTTCTCCCTGCTTCTGGCACTTCCAGAGCTGCAGTTCCTGTCTCCCTCCCAACCATGACATCCAGCAAAGTGCTTCTCAGTTACTCATCTCCTAAGAATTTGTATAAATAAGCAGGATTTTCTCACAGTGATGATGCAGAGGGGGTCACCTTTGCAAAACGTGCCAAAATGGCATCGTTGAGCTGTCCACGTTAATATTCCTTCCACGGATCTGCTCTGGTAGCTTTGATTGGACCGGGAGTTTCTCCAGGAGCAACCACGGATGGGGGACTTCAATCACTGAGATACTTAAATCCTCACAAGCCTGCGAATGGGAATGTAATGAAAACAACGAGTCACTGATGAGCCAAAAAACCCAAACCCCAGCCCCTAAGCTGCTGCTCAGCGGTGGCCGGCAGAGCGAGCGGTGCCGAGCTCTCCCGCTGCGGCCCCAAGCAAGGCGAGGGTGGCACGGGGAGAGGTGACCCGCCTGCTTTTGGGTTTCCACGTGCTCGTTCAAACGGGGTGGAAAGGATCTCGGTGGACAAAGGTGTAGGGTTTCTGCGTGGGCACCGTGTGCGGTTTTTCACCTCGGAGGCTCGGAGAAAAGCGGCGCTGGGGTGAGAAATCCCTAGGGATGCCGATGTGTCCGCCGAGCCTCCGAAGGGAACCGCGTGGAAAGGGAGAGGGAAAGCCGCTCCGAGCTCGATTTAGCCACGTGAGCCTGGCTAAAGTATAGCTTGCTGCAAAAATTGCTGGTAATCGGACGTGCTGTCACAAACAGACAGCAAATGTAGGAGTATAAACCACTTACACCAGCCCCAGCACAGGCCAGACAAAGGAGGTTTCAATGGGAATTTGTATCCAGAGATAATGGCTTAAAGTGGTAATTGATGCCAGCTGCACAAAATCACCAGGAAGGGCTCCCAGCTGCCTCTCTCCTCCGAGGAAAAAAAGGATCTGCTTTTGTATTCCTTCAGGAGAATGACAGTTTCTTGCCTAATTCAGTTTATAATTTCCCTTTCTTGTGATTGCAGCACCCCTGTGAGTGGAGGGGCTGGTGGTGCTGGTGCAGCGGGCAGGGTGGCAGGAGGCGAGAGCCCTTGGTCCCCAGCTCCCTGTGCACAGCAGGATCCCTGCCCCAGGCTGCTGCCAGCCCTCCCTGGGGCACCTGTCCTGCTCTACCCGGGGAGAGGTTTTCATCCACATTGGGATGAAATCAGTTGTACCCTGGAGAAAAAAAAAACAAAAACCTGAATCTGGAACAATTTTGGTCTGGGCACTTTTAAAAAAAAATTGTGTTTTGTCTTCCTTTCTCCTTCTTTCTCCTT
>JANVCC010000021.1:4038532-4093290 GCA_025345505.1 Todiramphus chloris collaris
CCTTCCCTTCCCTCTTACACCAATTGCTGTATCCCAGCGGTACTGCAGCCTTCTCTGTGCTGATTAATCCCCCTGATAGCTCCTGTCGCCACAAAGTCTTCAGGACTCCGTGCCAGTTATTGATCCACGCTAAGTAAGTGGAGCCCTCCAAAGCCTGGCAAGAATTTCTGAATCCATTTCTCTTTGCAGGCTGGAATTTGGACTGGCTTGAACTGTAGGTGAGATGCTGTTTGTGATGCGGGCAAATGCTCAGCGAGGGCTGAAATAGGAGGCCAGGACCATTGTTAGTCCTGGTTAAGGGAGGTGCTCAGGGATGCTGCAGGGCTTTGCCACGGCCAGGAGGAAAAGCTGGCAGAGCAGTGAGCGCTGCAGTCTGCTGGGTCTGGGTGCTGTTGGTGCTGGGGTTTGTTCTTCGTGGGGTTTTTTTGGGGTACATTTTTGTAATGGTTTTATCTTTCAGAACTAGATCCCATCTAAGCACTGTCATTCTGGCTGTTGTTGCAGTAGATAAACACGAACAACCTTTAGCACATCCTGCCCATTGTATTGTAAAAGCTATTGTGTTCTTGTGCTGAGGATAGGAAGCAATTTTTATATGAAAAGTCGGTACAAAATAACAGATGAATCCAATTCTACATATTAACCTATCAGCGATTAAGTCCCAAACCATGAAGTTTAACAAAACTCCTGCTGCAGTTTTTGTTGCCTAAATTAAAAGTTCAGTGTAGTAGCTTCTTGTGTAAGCACATCTTCTCCTTCTTCTTCTTTTTTGATTTAAATGTGGTCTAACTAAATAAACCACACAACAGCCAGGACGAGAGAAGCAGCTGAGGAAGCACCGAGTTAGCTTTTGGCTCAAAAAGCTGTCCTAATAACTTTCTCCCAGAGCTGCTGTTCACTCGCAACTTTGATTTACAAGCTTATTTTACTGTTTTGTTCAGTCTTCCAGAAATACACAGTTATTTTACTTTAAAGATGCCTCACGAGAAGATTTAAGAACAGTTGATCCCTGGTGCGTGGTGGGAATTCTCTGTGAATGCTTTAGGAGCAAGCAGTGCAGCCCACAGCCAGTCTATCTGCAATAATTGTTTGCTCTGTAGCATAGAGTGGATTTTGTTTTGTTTACAATGTATATAAATAGTTAACCTGTGCTTCATATTAACATCTGCCTATATCAGGAATAGGGTATTTGATTGCTAGCGTGGTACAAATTGCAAGGAAGTTTAAGGCTTAAAATTTTATCGTGCAATCAGCTTTGACATTACAGATAATCAAAATACGTGCTACTATTTCCATCAGCCAGCCACCCTGGGGAACAGAGGTTTTGGTTTCTTCCTGGAATCAATTTAAGGTAGACATTTTCCCCCTGGATATCTTAAGGTTAGAAAATTGTGGAGTGAATAAAAATTGGTCCTAAGGGTGTAAACCAGCTGCCTTTTCCTTCACGGCTAGAGAGGTGAAGGGTCACACTGCCCAGGTGTGGTAGGAGAGCTGGGGGTGGGATGGTGTTTGTGCCTGCTTCTTCTGTATCTGCTGGCTACCACTCTTATTCAACATCGTCATCAGTGACCTGGATGAAAGGACACAGTGGACCCTCAGCAAGTTTGCTGATGATACTGAACTGGGAGGAGAGGCTGAGGCACTGGAAGGCTGTGCTGCCATCCAGCCAGATCTGGACAGGCTGGAGAGCTGGGCAAAGGCAAACATCATGAAGTTCAACAAGGGCAAGTGTAGAGCCCTACACCTGGGGAGGAAGAACACCCTGCAGCAGGAAAGGTTAGGGGTAGACCTGCTGGAAAGCAGCTCCATGGAGAGGGACCTTGGTGTGCTGGTGGACAATAAGTTCTCCATGGGACAACAACATGTTCTTGTGGCCAGGAAGGCCAACAATGTCCTGGGGTGCATAAAGAAGAGCATGGCCAGCAGATCAAGGGAGGTTCTCCTCCCACTCTCCTCTGCACTGGTGAGACCACATCTGGAGTGTTGTGTTCAGTTCTGGGCTCCCCAGTTCAACAAAGACAGTGAAATGCTAGAGAGAGTCCAACAGAGGCTACAAAGATGCTGAAGGGACTGGAACATCTCTCTGGTGAGGAAAGGCTGAGAGCCCTGGGGCTGTTCAGCCTGGAGAAGAGAAGCCTGAGAGGGGATCTTATCAATGTTTACAAATCTCTGCAGGGTGGGTGTCAAGGAGAAGGGGCCAGGCTCTTTTCAGTGGTGCCCTGGGATAGGACAGGAGGTAATGGTTGCAAGCTGGAACACAGGAAGTTCCACCTCAACATGAGGAAAAACTTCTTCCCTGTGAGAGTGCCAGAGCCTGGCCCAGGCTGCCCAGAGAGGCTGTGGAGTCTCCTTCTCTGGAGACTTTCCAGACCCCCCTGTCTCTGTTCCTGTGTGGGCTGCCCTGGGTGACCCTGCTCTGGCAGGGGGGTTGGACTCGATGATCTCCAGAGCTCCCTTCCAACCCCTACCATTCTATGATTCTATGCTCAGACCTCAACATGTGCATGAATCCTCAGATCCTGCCATGCAACATGTCCTACTGTCCCATCAAAAATGGGATGTGGGTGTTTTTAAGGAGTGGTTGCACAGTGTCACCCACTTCAGCTCTTTGAAGGCATGACCTGAGCTGCTCTCTGCTTGGCACCTCGCAGAGGCAGAAGGGGGGAGTGGTGCTCAGGGAAATCCTTCCTCTGCCTTTGTGTCCCAGCATCCTGTTTACTGCCCAGGCTCCCAACCCTTCTTCCTGATGCACTTGCTTTTCCTCTCTGGACACAGATGGTGGAGGAGGAAACTTGTGCACGAGGCGCACGCCTTGTCCGTGCACCGAGGGGAATTCCTGATCTCCACCTCTGCTTTCCTGTGCCAGCACCTAGGTGGGACCCTCTTGTCCCCACCATGGGGGACCCAGCTTGGATGGCCTGCTTTGGCAGCCAGCTGTGCTGAGCCTCTCTCTAGAGTTTAAATAGAAGTGGTTGCATCTTTCAAAGGTAAAGGAGAAAAAAAATGAAGAAGGTGAATGCTCCTTTATTGTAAATTCACAGATTTTTCCAATTTTCTACTTCTCTGGGTTACGTAGAAGAAAAGCCTGCCTGCTGTCTATTTGGTTAAGGTATTAGAAGCAGAAGGTTTTGAAACAGTCCTGCTCCATCACTGGATGTCCAGTGCACCCTTCATGTGCTCTCTGCACTACTGAAAACTTGGGAAAGTAAAGGTCTAGTTTGGACTATCTCAAGAAAGAGGATTTTGATGCCATGAACACAGGATGCGTTTACTGAGCATGATGCTTGTAGAAATTGAAGTTTAAAAAAGCCTACTTGTGTGAAAGAGGAAATAAATAATGCACAGGGTGTATTAAACATACTTTTTTGGGGATTTTTTTCCAAAGGATGAAGAAGAAGAAATCAAACTGGAGATTAATATGCTAAAGAAATATTCTCATCATAGAAATATTGCAACTTATTATGGTGCTTTCATTAAGAAGAGTCCTCCAGGACATGACGACCAACTGTGGGTAAGCAGATCTTTCTCAAGCACATTCATAAGTCTTTCCCTTTTGGTTATAGCTTGAGGATGACAGAAATATCACATTAGGGAAGGACAAACTAATAGAATTTGGTGCTTGCCTGAACAGATAGATAAGTGACTCACGCAGGCTAATTGTGCATCCTTAGGAGGATGGCTGAACCAGGATTTGCTATTAGCAATGGATTTGCTCTTTAAGTAACTTTTTTTTTTCCCCCAGTTTCCCAGATGGATAGTAACATGTTTCATGGGAACCAGGCACATGAGCTGAGCAGTAAGAATGTGTGGCTGTAAAAAGAAAGCTGCACTTGACAATTGTCCCCGTTACATTTCTGATCCTGTCTCATCTGTGTGCTCTAGAGGACTGAAGTTTGGGTTGGAAATGGCAGAGTACAGACACCAGTGCATATCCTTCCAGAAATCAGTGGGAGTTAGAGAAGATGCTGTGTTGCAATGGTGTGATCAGTTTGGTTCCTCCAGTGCTCTTGCTCTGTTGCTGCTGATGTATTTTGCATAGCTGAGCAAATCCAGATTCCCAGCATTGCAGTGTGGTGATGAAATCAGTCCTTGAAAATGTGGTAACTAACGTGAGATGTATTCCATCTCTGTCTGACACACGCTGGACACGTTCGGTTTGAATCCATTTTCCAGGCAGAGGTAGAAAATAAATTAGATTCTCTGCTTCACGAGGGTTTCCCAGATAAATACTGCATGCTGGTAATTTTACTTTGCTGGACAGCTAGGAACTGTTTCGTGTTGGTTGTATGCTGATATTTGTTTTGCAGCTTGTTATGGAGTTTTGTGGAGCGGGCTCTATCACAGACCTTGTGAAGAACACGAAAGGGAATACTCTGAAGGAAGACTGGATAGCATATATCTCCAGAGAGATTCTCCGGGTAAGGAAAATAGTCTGCTCCACTTGAAAACATGGAAACAGTCTTACAGATGTAGGTTCTGCAGCAAGAAGCTGCTTCTGATCAATCCCACCAGCCCTGTCATTGCTCGGAGAGCGTGGAGGAGCAGATCCGTGTCTGCGCCGCATCATTTCACTCGGTGTGAGTTGTACTGCCTTCTCACAGCAGCCTTGCAGAAAATAGCATTTTTTAGTCATCAGGAGCCAGCGAAAGAACCAGTGACCTCCCCTGTTGTAGAAGCTGTGAAGCCAACGTCCCCGAGAGGCTGGCTTTGCAAAGCCCGAGGCTGTAGCGGCGTGGTGACGCAACGGGGCGCGGGACGGGCTTTTTCCGAGTGTGCTCGCAGCCCTCTCACCCCGCTCCTCGCCAAGCCTGGGGAGGAAGGGAGTTGTTGGCTCAGGCTGCCAGTCAGGACTGCTGTCCTAGGATCTGCTCTCCTGTTGTGTCTTCCTGGAGCAGGCAGTTAGGTGGGATGTGTCCGGGCACTGCCAGAAAGGGACCCCACTTAGGAGGTTTTTTTCTGAAGCTCTAAGTAATTACTTCTCGTATTTAATTTCCAGCGGATACAGTTTAAGTGCTTTTTGAACTGGCATTTGTTTGCTGAGCGAAGTAAATCTGCTGTAGTTTTCCTCCTGCTTCTTTGTAAACCAAATTGCCTCCTACCCCTAGCGCTGCACAGCGTGTTTGCTCAACCGCCTCATCAGAAAGCCCTTTCAGAACTTCAGTTACGTTAAAGGAAGCCACCACTGGCTCTTGCATAAATCAAGGCTGCTCTTGCCTGCATTACACATTTGCTCTGCCTTGGTGATTTTTAAGATGGGGAAGGGAGGGAGACGCACGATTCTGGTCTCTCGCTCCAATTCCAAATGCTAGGAAAGAGTCTGGCTGGTGGCTTTTGGGCTGGCACGTTTGAAGTTGTTCATGAGGGAGAAAAACATCCACTGCTGGTTGTATTTCAAATCAGATGGGTAGCGTTCTCTAGGAGAAGGAAAGCTAACTTCTGCAGGACTCATCCTATTTGTGCTTCATCTGAGAAGCGTGTGACCTTGGAGGTACTGCATGCAAGGTGGCCTTCATCCTAGGTTCTCCTTAGGTAAAGTCATCATGCTCGCTGAGAAGAGGGAAAAATGATTTACCTCAGAAGAGAGTGAGGTGAAAGCTGTTTGCTCATTCCTGTGAGAGGTTTGCAAAAAGAACCTTAATTGCTTGCTAGCAGGAACTGGAATAGCTGGAAAAGAGGAATGCTAAACTCGAAGACATTGCACAACCTGGTTTGACACCGAGATGGAGGAGAGAGGTTGTGTAACAGAAAGGTAAAATGAGCTGAAGTGCCCAAGATCAGTGCAGGTGGAGACACGGGTGAGGGTTGACCCAGTGGATCCCTGGGTGGTTGGAGGGGCCTGGGGAGTGCAGGAGGATGGAGATGTGCCCCTCTGCCTCTTCCCAGCACTTTGCAAACCCCAGTGTGTTCTTTCCTGAAGGTGCCCTGGAGAGAACAGATGAGAATCTCTCTGACTGGGTCAGCCTAGCACAAGGCTTTAAAAAGTACCCTGTGGAAAAGCCTTCATTCCTGTGAAAAATAAAACCACGCTCAGCATTAGCAGCCAGCGAAGGGTCTCGGGGAGTTTGCTTGGTTCACTTGTGAGATGTGTGAGGAGGAGCTGTGGATGGTGATTTTTTTTTTTGTCATGCTCATTAGCTGTTTAATAAAAAAAAAAAGAAAATAGCCCAATGGTTCTGTAGGCAAACTGGTAAATGATCCTTTAATGAAGAACATGTGTTAGGAAATACTTCTCTACAGCAACCACTACTATCTTAACCTCTTGCAGCTGTAAAGGTTCTATTTCTTTATTTTTCATAAAACATTAAGAGCCTGCGAGGGCAACACGAACAGGCAAGACGATCCCACTGGAGACTACAATTTTCCAGGCAGAGAGCTGAGGAGAAACCAAAATACAGGCAGTTGCTAAGAGGGCTGCCTGTTGTTCTCCCAATTACATTAGAGAGTAAAATGCAACATATGTCTTCCTCAGCCCTCCCTCCACATGGCTAACGCTTTGGGGCATGCATCCAGGTGCTGTCTCAACAAAAAGCACCGTATGCCAGGAGGTTTTGTTTCCTTTGGAAAGTATAACGCTCACGGGGTTTGTTGGTTTCGTTGCTTTTTTGGTTTTGGTTTTTTTTCCTTCTGCATGTTTTTTTTTCCTGAGGAACAATTATCTGGCTTCGTATTTATGGAGGCTAGAGAAGTGAACCCAGCTTTGCAGCAGAGCTTTTGTTTGTCGTCTTGTCCTCCCTCGCCCTCACACCAGCCCATCTCCCTCCCACCCCCTTCTTGGGAGTGCATATATGCATATATGCTGATGCTGCCTCCTTTCTCCCTCCTCTCCTTGTCCCTGGACTACATTCTGGGTGACTCCGTATGTATGGGATGCCAGTCGTGCACACTGGCACTGATGTCAGGAACAGCATCATTGCACAGAGACTTTCTGGAAGCTGAACTTTCTTCTTTGCAGCAGCTAAGAGGTGTTTGCACAGTGCGGATCATGGAATCACAGAGTGGTTTGGGTTGGAAGGGACTTTAAAGCTCATCCAGTTCCAACCCCTCTGCCATGGGCAGGGACACCTCCCACTAGAGCAGGTTGCTCACAGCCCCAGCCAGCCTGGGCTTGAACACTCTCAGAGATGAGGTGTGCACAACCTCTCTGGGCAACCCGTTCCAGTGTCTCCCCACCCTCAGAGTAAAGAACTTCTTCCTAATGTCCAATCTAAATCTACCCTGCTCTAGTTTAAAACCACTGCCCCCTTTCCTATCACCACAAGCCCTTATAAACCAGCCCCTCCCCAGCTTTCCTGTAGACCTCCTTCAGGTACTGGAAGGCTGCTATAAAGTTTCCCCAGAGCCTTCTCTCTCCAGGCTGAACAGACCCGACTCCCTCAGCCTATCCTCAGAGGAGAGGAGCTCCAGCCCTCTGATCATCTTTGTGGCCTCCTCTGGGTGTGCTCCATCAGGTCCATGTCCTTGTGTTGGGAGCTCCAGAGCTGGACACAGCACTCCGGGTGAGGTCTCACCAGAGCAGAGTAGAGGGGCAGAATCACCTCCCTTGACCCACTGGCTGTCCCACAGACGTTGGGCTGTACTTAGGTACAGCGTGGGCACGACCTGAGGCCTTTGTCTCTGCTCCATGACCAAAAGCTGTGTGGGCAGCGTGCTGCTGAGAGGCTCCTGCGCATCCCAGTGCACCCAGCAAGAGCCCGAGACGCAGTGTTCTGGGCTTTGGGAGTGCTGGGTACGGGTAGCCTGCTGCTGAGCCAAGAGCCTAACTCTGAACGTCCTCTCCTTCCTCTCTCCTCCTTAATGCAGGGGTTGGCACATCTTCATGCCCATCATGTGATTCACAGGGATATCAAAGGGCAGAACGTGCTGCTAACGGAGAACGCAGAAGTGAAACTGGGTAAGTAGGCGTGCGCGTCCGCTTCCTCCTCCTTTGGTTTTATGACATTCCCAAATTAATTGCATCCATTAAGAGCCCTGCAACACGTTCTGTAGCGTGAGCACCCAGGCACTGCGCCCACGATCGAGACCCTGTACGTATTTCCTCCTGCTTCGGGAGGGTGGAGGGCAAGGGGTTGTTACATTCCATCAGATGTTGGCTTTCATGCCAGAACCAGTGAAAGGATCATTTTGTTTCCCCACCCCGAGCTGTGCATGCCTTGAGTTTGTTCTGATTCCCTTCATACTGGACCCGTGAAATGACAGAAGTCTCTCTTGTGTTTGGCTTTAATTCAAATGAAGCCAGCACCTGCTGTTCGGGTTCTGGACACAAAAATACGTTCTGGATGACACGCTTGAAGGATATGTGGCATCAAGTTCAAAATGCAGTTCCAGCTCTGGCATGCCTGCTGAATACCATGCCTATCCCTGGCATCTTCTCTCCCTTCCAAGTGGACATACTACTTTTTTCTTTAATCTGTCTCTTCCAGTTACTGCACACGTTAACCTTTTGTGCTTGTATCACGCTACGCTCGCCACCTTTTTTTGGTTAATTATAGAGCTATGCTGAAGGCCTCCCACCCAGCCCACATCCCTTCTGTTTTGCATTACACCTTCCTGCAGCACAAGGCATGGGAAGATGTCCTGGCTGCTAGAGGAGGAAGCTTCTTGGGAGAGCTTTCCTCCTTTTGGCCCCAAATGGAGCACAGGAGCTCCCAAAGTGTTGCTCCCACCGAGCTCGTCTCCACCAGTGTGTCCCTGTCGCTCAGATGGTGGATTCAGTGAAGTGGACTCAGCCCTCCTAGAGCAGATGCAGTTACTGGTATAGAAGGACATATATCACTGCTCTTGTGAGCAGGGAGAACGGAAGGGAAGAAAACACCTTTGTAATGTGATTAGCTTGTAATGAAATGGGCATCTGTTTTGCAGCCTGTGTGCTCTGAGTTAGCACATCTGGAATAATCCTGCTCTTTTGCTCCCCTCGACACATCTACGCTGTGCAACAGAGCAGAGAGCAATTCCCTGAGCACCAGATTATTTTTGCCATCTGATTCTAGAGCAGAGAAGGTGGACAGCCGTAAGGGAGACGTGTTCATGCATGTGATTTTCCCAGAGCGTGAGAGGTGCCTTTGGGAAGCATCTCCTTCTGTGTAGTTAAAGGGAAGGGAATAGCCCTTCCTCAGCCTTTCAGGCAGCAGTGTTTCTTCTGTCAGCTCCATTCTGGCCAGGCAGGCTGATGAGAGGTGCCAGAGAGGTTGCCGTACGCTGCCGCATCCCTTGACGCTTGTGTCCGTCACACGTGAAACACGAGGGCTCAGCTGCCTCAGTATTAATCATCGTATTTCTCCTCAGCACGGTCCTCCCCAGTGGAACATCCACGGGGTTTTCTTTCCAAATCATCTTGCAGAAGTAATCACTGCCTTATTTGTCCCCTGTTATATTATTTTACTCTCTTTCCCACCCGCAGTGGATTTTGGCGTGAGCGCTCAGCTGGACAGGACAGTCGGCAGGAGAAACACTTTTATTGGGACTCCGTACTGGATGGCTCCAGAAGTTATTGCCTGTGATGAAAATCCAGATGCTACATATGATTACAGGGTAAGAGAGTCCTGTTCACAGTTAAAAAACAAAACAAACCCACCAAACAAGCCAATATACAAAAGCCATACTCTTGCAGTATGAACATCCATGAACGATGACAGTTTTTGAGAGTTCTGCTTTTAGGAGTCTTACTCTTTTGTGTAGGTAAATTCTTAACTACAGGAGTACATGGATCGCTGTCACATTGAGACTTTCAATAGTTGCCTTTACCTGTATTATCCCAGATTTGAGACAAAAGGAGTACTGGACTCCAGTGTTCTGTAGGTGCTTAGAGAAGGCAAAGAAGAGTTTCGCTGGAAACGCTCATGTTCTCAATTTGTGTAATGATTGCACTTTAAATTGTGTTAGACTGTGTCCCAGTTCTTGTAGTAACCCAGAACAATGCATTTTAGGTGTTGCCTTAAATAGAACCACTGTCTGGAGAGCCAGTAAAGTACAGAAGGAGCTCTTTAAACCGTACCTGTTCCTGATTTCAGGATACATATATGTGGTGATTAACATTTATCCATGGCAACATTTCTTAACAAAAATAGTTTTTTATGTAGTTTACTGCAAACTAAAGATTTAATGACTGCAAAACCATAATTGGCTTGGTGGTATTTGCACTGTCCTGAAGAATATTATATATGTGTATTTAAAGTCAAATTTCTCTAGTGAAAGTGTACTGTGATCTTAACAGTTCTTCTCCGCTTGCTTTCGTGAAGCACAGCGGAAGAAAAACTGTGAAAACGTGCTTTTAAAAAAATCTTCACTTAGACTAATGCAGTTGTTCCAGCTTCTAACCAAGAAGAGCAACAAAGGTATCAGAAAGCCAGTGATCGAGGCCTTACAAGGAATTTTAGAGCTGAGTATCAATTCTGTCAATTGGCTGGGATTGGTAGTGGTGTTAGCTATCACTGTGCCTGTGCACGTCTGAGTCTGCTTTACAAACCCAGATTGTTTGGTGGGTTTGGACCTTTTGACTAAGATTGATCATTTTGATCCTATTTCTCTAAATTCAGTTGCTTTTTACATCACATCAGCTCGCTGTATTAATGCTTTATATCTTTGCAGGTGGAGTTATTAGGAAGGAAGTGTGGCTATTAAATGATCTAATAAAGGAGAAAAACTCTGCAATATTTTATAATGTAGTAGTGACATAAAAAACTAACTCTGAAAACACCTGTTTATTGTTTCTGGTGAATCCTGTAGGGCTCTCTCCCTGAAAAAAAGTTAATGGTTGAAGGATTTTGTAAGATCATGAGGTGGTGCAGTTTACCTTAAACAGCTGGATTGGACCAAAAGAAAAGATTGCCTTGCTGGGTCTAAAAATGCAGTCGTTAGAAATGCTTCTCTGCTTGTAGTACCAGAACAACTTATTTGCTCATTAGTTTTGACTAATTTTTATTTTTTAAATCACTATTATGACCAGAAATGAAGACTGTGTTCCTCAAGAACATTTCCCTTTCAGCAGCCTCCTCCAGTGCTTTGCCCCTTAAGCTGCAGCAGTCTCTGGTGTTGGTTCCTTGCCAGGACTCTTCCAACTCTTGCCCATGTTTGACCCTCTTGGCTCTCCCTCAGGCTCTCCCTAGTCAGGGGTGCTGGCCAAGTGTGGTACCTTGAAAGGCTCCCACTGAAGGACTCTTGTTTCTTAACATTTCAAGCAAAGCTGAGATGGTAGGGAAGGAGAATTCACTTTGTCTGCGAGCAGTGTGTCTCACAGAGGCTTCTTGCATATTTACCACGATTCCCCAAATTAAAGTTATTAGTTGGACTAGGAAAAGTTCCATTAATCTGTGTTTGTTGGTTTAGACACTGAAAAAGACCTGCCAGGTTTGGGTTTTTTTTTTGCCATGTAGTTTTCCTAGAATACCAGGTTGGAAGAGACTTGAAGGATCATCTGATCCAACCTTATCTGGCAAAATCATGATCTAGGCAAGATGGCCCAGCACCCTACCCAGCCAAATCTTAAAGTGACCAATATTGGGGCATCCCCCACTTCCCTGGGGAGAATGTTCACATGGTTGATTGTTCTCATTGTGAAAAATTTTCCTCTTGTGTCCAACCTGAATCTCCCCAGGAGTAACTTGTATGCATCACCAATAACCTTTTCCATGTGACTCCTTGTAAAAAAGCAGTCTCCGTCTTCTTTGTTGCCACCCTTTAAATACTGGAACATGGGGATAAGGTCTCCCTTCTTTTGTCTGGGCTAAACAAACCCAGTTCTCTCAGCCTTTCCTCAAATGGCAGCTTCCCAGTCCGTTGATCATCTTTGTGGCCCTTCTCTGGACCCCCTCCAGCCTGTCCACATCTTTGGTGCATAGTGTGGATCAAAACTGAACGTGCTACTCCTGGTGTGGCCTCACAAGTGCCGAGTAGAGTGGGATAACAACTTCTTTATCTCTGCTGGTGATGCCCGTATTGATGCAACCCAGCATCCTGTTGCCTTCCTTTGCCACAACAGCACTGTTCACTCATATTGAGCTTGTTGTCCACCAAGACCCCCAGGTCCCTTTCCACAGAGCTTCTTCCCAGCCAGGTAGATCCCAGCCAGTGCTGCACTCCTGGATTATGTTTTCTGAGGTGCAAGACCTTACACTTGTCCTTGTTGAACTTCATATGGTTCTTGTTAGCCCTGTCCTCCAGCCTATCCAGGTCTTGCTGTAGGGTGGCTCTCCTTTCTGAAGTGTCCACTTCCCACCCTCATTTTGGTACCCTTGATCCACTCATCCAGCTCACTTCTGAAGATACTAAACTGGATTAGGCCCAGTGTCGATCCTTGGGGGACCCTACTTGTGACAGGTTGCCAGTTTGAAAAGGAGCTATTAAACCACCACCTTCTGGGTGCAGCCTGTCAGCCCGTTCCCCACCCACCACACAGACCAGTTGACTAGGCAATAATGTGTCAGTGTCTCTAGGAGCAGGTTGTGGGCACCGTATCAGAAGCCTTGGAGAAATCCGGGTGGACAGATGCTCTGTTAACCCCCCTCTCTCCCCAGAGTGGGAGAGGAAGGGAATAAGGGAGAGAGGCTCAGCCATTAGAGAAGGGAACTGGGACAGCTTTAATGAAAATGATAATAAGAATGGAATATATACAAAGAGTTACAAAACCAGTATCAAATCCAACCTCCTTGATGGTAATTACATCACCATCACCACTGATGCTGTGGAGCAGGCACTGGGAGAGTCCCAGACTGGGCCCAGCAGCAGCTGGGAGCTGTGTTCAGGAGCTGGATTCTGGTGCTGGGTTCAGGAACCCCCAGCTCAGGATGGAAGGCAGAACGGACAGAGCCCTCCTGGGATGGCAGCTGAGGAAGAAACCAAAACAGAACCCAAGCTGGGCAGGGCCCAGCAAAGCAGGACAAGCCCCTCCTGCCCCCTCAGCTTTACAGTGACTGTGGTGTCCGTGGGCTGGGGTCCCTCGGGGGTCAGTTTGGGGTCCCCTGTCCTGGCCACCCCTCCCTGCAGGTGCCGCCTTTGACTTTCTGCACCCCCCCGGGGTTGGTGCCCAAGCCCCAGCAGTGGCCTCGGTCTGCACCCCAGCCCTGGGTCCCGCCTGTGCCCATGGGGTGTTCTCCCTGCTGGGAGCAGCCCCTGCCTGTGCCACCAGCTCCCCAGTGCAGTTAAAAGCAGCTGAAAAATAAAATCACTGAACAGAATGAGTTCTGTTCTCACTCAAACCAGGACAGTCTTCCTTTAAGTCCTTTTTGTAGATGGAGGTGACACTGGCCGCCTTCTAGTCTCCTGGGACATCTCCCCATCTCCACAACTTCTCAGAGGCTAAGGAGAGCAGCCTTGCAGCATCAGCTGCCTCTCTTAACATAACTTCGGTCTGTAGGGGTCAAGCTCCTGTAAGAGTTCCCATATCAGCTCTTCCTTCACTGATGGTGGGTCTGTGCTTCCTTCAGACTGGATTTTTGTTCCCAAGGCACGGTGCTGGTAAAGGCAGAGGTGAAGAAAGCGTTGAGAACCTCCCTGTTGAACAGCGGGCCAGTGTTTTCCTTCTTTCTCTACTTACCTGGAGAAACCTCTCTTGGAGTTTTCGCCATCTCTGCCGGATTTCCGTTCGAGCTGAGCTTTTGCTTTTCTCACTGCAGCCCCACAGTGCCCTCGTTCAATCCTTTGTGAACAAGGGAATATTGAAAATTCTGTTGTTTCACAGGTTCAAGATTTCGGGCCAATGCATTTTTCACGGCCACCCCATCAATCTGGTTTTAGGTGGTACTAGCAAGGGTCGCTTGCCTTCTCCGGGCGGACCCGCGCGTGCGTTTCTGCCTGTCCGCGTGTGTGATGTGAAAAGTAGCATTCGGTGATGCTGCTACAAGCAACTTCTTAAAATAGCTTTGGTATTTGGTTTCAGTCTCACCTACAGGGCCTCTGTAAATAGTGCTCTTACTCTCTGAAGGGGTAAATCCACCTACTAACATATGGTCTCTCTTTTTCTGCAGAGTGACCTTTGGTCGTGTGGCATTACAGCCATAGAGATGGCAGAAGGAGCTCCCCGTAAGTGATACGTCTGCTTCTCCACTGGGCTGATTAAGACTGAAAACGTATACTTGGGAGGTTCTGGTGTAATCTAAGCCTAGTTAGGAGGTTTCTGAAAGTATCCTGGTGATATTTCTGTTCTTTTTGGTTTTGCCTGCCCTATAAATACAAAATGCCATAAATAGCAGTGCTTTCGCTAAAGCTGGGATCGTGTTGAAGCACGACAGTGCAGACTGCAGGCAGTTAATTCCTCTAGCAGGAATCTCTGGAAGCTAATCGAGTGTCAGACTTCCTTCCTATGGGCAGTATAGTGTGTCTGGGAGTCGTGTCCCAGTTCATGTATGGCCTGGCCTGGGCTGCTGAAGCCTCAGCTGGCGAGAGGGGCAGCGGGGCCTCCAGAAAATCCACCTTAATGACAAAAGCATCTGGAGCAATTGTTTCGGGGTTGGCCTCTGTGGGTCTGGGCTTCTCCTTTTGTTTCTGCTTGGCGATGGGCTGTGTCCATCTTCCCTAGCACTGACAGAAATTAAACTGTAAATCCATCTCCAACACAACGTATCGAAGGGAATGCTCCCTGTCCAGAGAATACCTACCAGTTGATACGGGTATTTTTGAGAGAGAAAACTGGAAACCAAAAGTGCACACAGCCTTCTCTAGCTTCTTTCCCCATGTGTAGTTATCTTACTGAATATTAAGACAGCAGATGCATGTGAGGAGGACAAAAGGCTTTTTAAAAGTATTTAATTTTTAATTTTTTTTTTTTTAATGGTTTTAATTTTTTGTAGAAAAAAAAATTTGCTATTTTGGCTTTTGCTGGTAATTTTTCTGAAAGTTCCTATGGAACCAGCAAATATGCTTACCCTCACCCCCAACGGGAGCTCTGGATTTAAAAAGTAACAGCCTAAAGTATCTAAGAGCGAGTTAACTATGCTTTTTTAACACGTAAACAACCACCACACCACAGCCCAGCTTGAAACCTCTGTCTTTGAAATAATCATGTTGAAAGAAAGTATTGCTACTTGCCTAGCTAACAGAGGACCATTTCATTATCGCCGCTGCCTGATTTTTACTTTGTTGTTGTTAAAGTAAAAATTACAAACTGAAGCGCAGCATTCTCGTTTTGATTCACCATTTCAGGAGGTCTGATGGTTCGGGTTGTTTTTTTCTTCTTCCTAATTGCACATTTGCATGAATGCCCGTGTGAGAGCTGCTCCCAGGACACCTCAGCCAGTGCTGTATGAACAGCGTTTGAACTACTACGTGACCTCCTTTTTGCCATACCTTTTTATTCAGTGCGTTGGGTTTGCCTGGATGGCTTTCAATTAAAAGCTGTGTCTGTGGGTTTTGTAAGCCTGGAATTGGACGAGAATGTTTTTCCTTTCCAAAGCGAAGCAGAGCTTGGCCCCTTTTTTGTGTAAAAGCACGAGAGGGGCGTTTGAGAAGCAAGCAAAGACCCAGGGTAAATGCTGAACAGCTCTTGCCGTGGTTTGTCCCCTGCCATGTGGGCTATGCTGAAGAGTCAATCTCTAAGCTTGGTGATCCACAGGCACCCGAGGGGATTCTCTCCAAGACTGCGGCCCCTTATTTCTGAATCCTCTTTGCATCAGTCTGTTTCTCCTGAATTACTGCTGTGTGTAAAATGTTACCTCTTCCTGCAGTGATCATTCAGGCCGAGACTGATGATGCAAGAGGTCAGTCATAGGAGGATGTGCTTCTAGTGACCTTTCTTGGGCAGCCTCTCTCCCTGCTCCCTTGTTTCCCTGCGTTGGCTCTTGTGGAGCAGGAGGAGAGGCTGGCATCTGGCAGAGCTCCCCAGTGCCCACTGAAACCAATGAGACTTTTTTTGGACAAAAGTCTTGGGTTTGCATTTCAAATCTTCAGGGAATCCTTTTTTATGTATATACACAAGCCTCCCGTGCTTCAAAACTGTCAGGCCTTGGAGTAAAGAAAGTCTCTCAGTCTGGAGAGTAAAAATGAGGTGTCCTCCGTAAGGGGAGAGGAGGGCAGGCAGAGGGAAGTTTGTATGAACCTGTAACTGTGTCATTCTTCCCTTCTGTCATCATCTCCCAATATTTTACTGGCTGGAGGAGGGCCGTGCAATGCTCCCATCGCTGTTGATCCTGAGGGTTAATCCGTGCCCCCATCGCTCTCTCTTTTGGGGGCTACCCTTGGCACACTGTGGTATGGAATTGCTGTCATTTCAGGCTAATTCCATTCCATATTGCCCTGAGTTGCTGTCTGCATCTGCTGTGTTTATGGTCGGGGTGGTGGGAATGGTTGTGGAAGCTGAAGCCGTGGTACCGACAAGAGAGCAACCAAGCCAACATCTGTTTGTTTCTGTTGGGTTTTGTTTTCTTTCCTTCAGCGCTCTGTGACATGCATCCCATGAGGGCACTCTTTCTGATACCCAGGAACCCTCCCCCACGGTTAAAATCCAAGAAATGGTATGTATTGGTCCTGTCTGGTTTGCAGCCCTCGCTCCAGCTTGCTGTGTTCTCCTGGCTCCTCGTGCATGGCTTCCACGGGACTCTAAAGCAATTCCAGTTAGGAGAAATCACCCTGTTATCTTCTGTGCCACTGAATCAAAGCACGGAATAAAAAACGAGAGTTGTTTATTTAGTTCTCTTTGCCCCAGAGAAATTTTTATCTTGAATTGTGTGAAAATAAAACCCAGGCTTTTTTTTTTTTTTTTTTTTTTCTTGACAGAGCAGCATCTGTATTAAGGTGACAAATGGATCCATATTTTAAAAAATAAACTCCCACAGCACCCTTAATAAGCAGTATGTTTCCTCAGATGCATCGTAACACAGAAACCGAGCAGCACTACGGTGCTGGAGTTGCTAAGTTGAAAGGAGCTATTAAAACTAATGAAGACTTTTACTATAATTATTGTAAATGATTGGAATTGAGCGTGCGCTTCTTGCCAGCTGAGAAGAATCCATTAGTGTCGGAGGATTTCCTCCCAGTTACTGGTTACAACTGGCACATACGAAACAGAGATAGTCTGCGGAAAGAGGTTTCGTATAGATTGAACCTGATCACAGGTTGCTGTTGATCCTGTCACAGTAATGAAGTGATTTGACTGCCTATTCAATATCAACATCATACAGACTTGGCTTGCTGGCTGGACTTGGTCTTTGCCTGGATTGACTTATTGATGCACTTGCACTGTCAAGGCATCCCCCTCCCTCTCTCACCCTTGCTTTCTGCATGTGTTAAAGGAGCAGGGATGCATATACTGTATTTGCATAAGCCTTTCATTAACCTTTTCATTTAGAATAATAGCAGTTCAGGCCTGAGGAATGAAAAAAACCCAAACCCAGAACAATGAAGTTACCTTGAATTCAGCCTCTGAGATTACAGCAGGAAAGTGAAGCAATGGGTGGAAACTTTTGCTTTTCCACTCTAACCATGTAGTGGAGGTGTTTGCTGTGCAGGCACGGGAGCGGGGTGAGAGCACCTAGGAATCAAGAAGTGTCTCTGGCCAAAGCCAGGGCTGCTGTGACTCAGCTGTTGGGATAGTGTGCTTGGGGACAGGTTGTGAGGAGATGGGCCAAGTGATGAAAAATGCAGGTTTGAATATTTCCATTATTGGCATTTTGCAAGGTGGCTCGTTTGGTGAGTTCTATCTGGAGAGCTCCTCTTTCAAGAGTTAGGTGAAGTCCAATTCAGGAAGGTGTTGCTCCAGTCCAGCTGACTCCCATACCCTGTCACTTGACGTGGTGTGCAGGAGGAGCTCAGTTCAGTTCATGCCCTTTAAACTGCATCGGTGAGAAGTGGACCCCGAGTGCCTGTGTTGAACAAGTAACACCGTTCAACACCCACCTCTTGTTCTGTGAGGACTTTCCATGTGTGCCTCTTCAGGTGAAAAATAAAATCAAGTTAAGTTCTTGCAGACCTGTTTCAGTACAAAACCATCACGGTGCTGCCTGTGTCAGGGAGATGGTGGCGGTGGTTCTTGCAGGTACAGCTGATCTGAAGCAGATGTGCCCTTAGATAGCATGGGCAGGTGGAGACATGCCAGAGCTGCCCTGCCCATGCTCCAAGCAAGCTGGGTGCCACCCAGCTCTGGTCCAGAAGCAGCAGAGCTGGGTTTGCATGGTTTGTCATCACTAATAGATCCTGCCTTTCAGGGCAGTTGTGCCTGTGAAAGAGGGCACGTTACCGTGGGGCTGTGCCTGAGCACTGCAGGTATGTTGGTATTGCCCTGTGTCCATCCAGCCCAGTGCTCAGCTCTGTTGAGGAGACACACTTGCAGACAGCATTTGTACCTTCCTCTGGGACTTGATGCTCTGTGAGGAAGGGAATTAAACTTTGAGGAAGAAGAGAAAAAACGAGCTGAATTTTACCTGTGTTCTTGTTTTGTTTTCTTCTTTTCCTTCCCTGCTTTGTCAGGTCAAAAAAGTTTTTCAGCTTTATAGAAGGTTGTCTAGTGAAGAATTACATGCAACGACCTTCTACAGAACAGCTCTTGAAACACCCCTTTATACGTGACCAACCAAATGAAAGGCAAGTCCGGATCCAGCTCAAGGACCATATAGACAGGACCAGGAAGAAGAGAGGAGAGAAAGGTATGCAGCTTCTTAAAAACCAAGTGTTGCAGCTTGTGAAAAGTACCTAAGTTTGGTCTGCTTTGCCTTCTATTTCCCCACCCCTGGAAAAGCTCCTAACAACCCACACCCTTGAAAGGCTCTTTTTTTTTTAATTCATGCTTGACTGTTGACAGGTTTTTAGGTTTTGTTCTGTCCTCTCCAGAGAAAGTATCAATTTCAAGTGTCTGATTTTTCAGAGAAGTTAAATTTTTACTTCCTTCTAGGTCACTGCTTCTTCCATCCAAGCATTAAACAGTATTTAGGAGGATATCAGCATATATGCTTTTCCCTTTTTTGGTCTGTGGTAGGTTCATTCCTGGAATGGTGCCATAAATCAGATTCACAGGAAATAACCCATCACAAGAGCTAGGAAGCAAATGTCTCGGGGAGCCTGTTCAGATGGTGCTGGGGTTCTCCAGGTGTCTTGTCTTACATATAAAGCCTGGTGTCATTCAGGGGGTTTGCTAAAAGTCTGCTGCAAAGCCCTGTGCTGCTTTACAGGTGTGGGAAGCTGGGCCTTTATATGTAGAATGACTTCCTGGGTGTGTGATGGGTCTTCTCACTGGTTCACTGAGGCACTAGTGCAACTCCCCAACGTCCTAAAATGCAAGATAAGCACTCTCTAGGTCTCTGCTTCTTTCCCATTAGATGAGACGGAGTATGAATATAGTGGAAGTGAGGAAGAAGAGGAGGAAGTGCCTGAACAAGAAGGAGAGCCAAGGTAATAATTACTGTTGGGAGGGCTCTGGGCAGTCCATGCCAACTCAGTCTAAAAGTCTGTGACTATAAATCAGGAGCAGGCTACAGTTCTGTCTCAATTAGTGCATGCACAAGCCACAGAAACCACCCAAAGGGTTTGAATACCTATTCTGTGACTGCTGAAGGTTTGAAAGCTCCCCCTCCTATGGCTTAGAGCCAGGGAGCTCTGGACGGAGGGAGATTTATGGCAAATGTGACTGGTCAGGGGCTTCACGGTGCCAGAGTTGGTCCATCCTTTGCTTGGCCTCGTTTCACGCCTTCTACTGAGAGCGTGTGTTCGGCGTGCATTCGGTGTCTTCGCTCTGAAAGAAAGGAGATGAAAATTTAACATCACACTATATTTTATTAATGTTCCCCCGCTTTGGGAAAGGTATTTAATGGCCCATCAGGCTTTATTGTACAGGAGCCTTCAACTTCCTCTCGTTGCAGTTCCATTGTCAATGTGCCTGGAGAATCAACCCTCCGACGTGATTTCCTGAGGCTGCAGCAGGAAAACAAGGAACGGTCGGAGGCCCTTCGGAGACAGCAGCTGCTGCAGGAGCAGCAGCTCCGTGAGCAGGAGGAGTACAAGAGGCAGCTGTTGGCAGAGAGGCAGAAGCGCATCGAGCAGCAGAAGGAGCAAAGGAGGCGACTGGAAGAGGTAGAGACAGGAGGCCAGAGCTCAGGGGGCAGAAGCCCCTCTTCTGCTTGTGTTTCCAGTTCCCACGCCTATTTAAAAAGAGCTCCCTCTAGCCCCAGCACATCTCAGGAAAGAAAACAACATGTGCAAATCCACTGGCAAACGTAGAGCAAAGCACTTTAGATCCGTGTCTGGCTATTTGAATAGAAGCTGTCTTCCAAAGCGTTTGAATATCCAGCAGCTCCTATGGAGGCAACAGGAGCCAAAACTGGGCTGTTTGAAGGTACCTCGGGGAAGCTGTGTCTTGTTCTCTGTTCCAAAGAAGAGGCAACATGTCTAAACTAGGTAGCTGTAGAGAAGGGGAGACATTAATTATTCCAAGATAAATTTTTTTCTTTGTAAGATGGGCAGTGCCTCGAGATTACTGTTTTTGGGGCTGTGACATGCTTCAAATTTCCCTTGAAAGGTCTCTCAAACATCAGTGTTTGGCACTCATTCATGCTAGGCAGAAGCCTGTTGTTCTCTCTATTACTCTCATGCACAGTAGCATGATGAATAAAAGCCACTGGGATTATTAAATTGATGTTAAAATGGTAATTCTGCAAAAACAAAGAATAGGTACATCCCACTTCAGTGATAGGGTGAGAATGCAATTTGCATACACGATCGGAAGAGAAAAGAAAATGAATCATCACTGTACAGTATTGTTCTGTCACACTTTTTGTATGTTCTGGTTTAACCCTAAGCCCCACCCAGCTACTCCCTCACTCCCCCCCCATCCCCACCCTGGTGGGATATGGTAGAGAATCAGAAAAGTGAGAAAACTCCTGGGTTGAGATGAAGGCAGTTTAATGGGTAAAGCAAAAGCTGCCCACGCAAGGGAAGCAAAACAAAGAATTCATTCACCACTTCAGACTGGTGGGCAGGTGCTCAGCCGTGGCCAGGAGATCCGGGCTCTGTCACGTGGAACAGTTACCTGGGGGGACAAACATCATCACTCTGAACACTGGTAGGGTGGTGTGGGAAGCAGAAAAAGACTCTGTGCAAGCCCTGCTCAGCAACAGCAAAAACATCCCCGTGTTATCAACGCTGTTTTCAGCACAGATCCAAAACACAGCCCATTGAAGAAAATCATCCCAAACCAAAACAAGCACAGCCTCCTAACATCTTGTGTGCATCTCCCTATATATAGATGGAATATGCAGTGTGAGCTTTAGAGGCAGGAGGATTTCAAAACAGTTCTTCAGGCCAGAGCTGGGTATGACACAGAGCTGAAGTGAAACCAATCCTCTGGCTCCTCAGGAAGTTCAGGGTCACATTCTAGTCGTCCTTAGATGACCTCTTGCTTGGGTCGAGTCTCTGTTTCAACTGTTCACTTAGCAGTGATGGAAAAACTACACCCAGTTTGGTTCTCCAAATCCTAGCAGTGTTTAACGAGGACACAACCAGGCCCAAATGTCGATTTGCATCCCGTGACGTGTTTACATAACAAAAAAATGCAAAGTTCCAAGTAGCATTCTAGGTCACATTATGCTCCTCATCCTTCCTTTTCCATGTGCGAGTGAGTTTAGTGCTGCTGTCAAGAGGGATTGGTAGCAAAGACTCAGCCACACTTGAAGGCAGGAGGAGGGGCAAGGGGAAGGCATAGCAACTCCGTTTCTCTTCTGTTTCTTCCCCACCCTTCTGAGATTGCCAAGATAAACATCGGAGCACTTCCAGCCCTTCTTAGACTCTGCCTCTGTAGCGATTTTATGAGAGGAGCAAATAATAAAAAGAGAGTAGGAACGTATGAGAAGACAGTATTTTGTTGTCATTGTCAAAGGTGGACAAAAATTGAGGTACTGCTGAGCCTCTGAAATTTTTCTTAATATGAGAGCCAAGGATTTCTTTTAAAGGCCCCTTTAATCTCTGAGGTTCTACAAGCAGTACTTTTTTTGTCGAGGAAGGGGATTACGATTAAATTATCTAGGTCATTTAACTTTAGCAACCAGCACAACTCTTAAAATCTGGAATTTCTCTCTCCAGTAAAGGAGCTGCTGCTGCTAGCAGTGGAAATAAAGCAGCGCACAGTTTTGCTGCAGAGGGTCCAACTTTTTGGGGATGTTGCAGAAATGGTACATCAATGAGCAATGAAAAAAGAAAGGGCAAGTTCCCTGAAAGCTAGGTTTAACCAGCCCTGCTTTTTCAAACACAAACCAGAGCTGACAGCTGCCACAGCCACAAGATGGCATGTGGTGTAGCTTGATGTGCTCCCGAGTGGGGCTGGCACAGTAAACTACGTGAAGTTTGCAAAGGGAAAAGCTTTCCCCTTTAATTGAATCCCTAACGTCTTCCCAGTTTCCTTGGAGACACAGGTATGAATGATGAGCTATAAAGGTTTCCCTTTGCAGCTGATGGGTGGGCATAGTGTTATTAAAGTGGATCAAAAAAAAAAAGAGACTCGCACAACAACTTTGAAAAAACCCCTTTTGGTTTGTTGGGTCTTGTTTTGGAAAAACGTATGATCTCAAGTGACTTGTCACAAAACAACGGCCAAAGCAAGCTCTCTAAGCTGGGGGAAGGGTGGTAGACACATATTTAGATAAACATCAGTGTTGTGACACAATTGAAGGCCAAAATATTGAAATGCTGTCACTTTGTCCTGGACTCACCCCCCCTGTTTTGCTGAAGCCAGTAAACAATGAAGAGCCCGGTAACGTGAGTGAAGATGAGTGTCAGGCACTGAAGCTCTGGCCTTCCCTTGTTGATATTTTTACCAAGCCTTGTTTTCTTATAAATTTTGCTTCTGTAGAGCAAATGTATGTTTGGATTTACCCGTTTAACATTCTTTGGGAAGAATTTTATGCATTAGATAATCTCCCTGGAAAAGTTGCTTATCCTTCCCCTGCCTTCTCTCTCTCTCTCTTCCCCCCCCCCCCTCCACCCCCGTTTCCTAAATTAAAATTGAGTGCTTGTTCTTACAATGCTGGCCCAGAGCCTAGACAGTTTTGACCAAGACTGCAACAGGAACGGTGTTTAGGACATCTGCCAAAAACTGTAATTCTCAGCAGTATTAGAGAACAGATTACTTTGTAAAAGGCATAGAGGTGACTGCTAAAACTCCTTGTTGCAGGGACCTTACCATTTGTGTTACTGAGGGGGTGGCAGTGATGTGTGGTCAAAGTACAGAAAATTGCCTGAAACATTTAGGGAAGGGGATTTTTTGTTGTCCCCCGGCCCCCCTTTAAGAATCATATAAAGACTAGTTGCATAAACATCATCTGTGTGACTTATAAACATTGAGATGGTTAAAACAGGCAATCTGAGCTGTTCCTGGCTCTTCTAATATGTGTGCCTGTGTTTCTGTTCAGCAACGTGACGACACCAGTGCTCACTGGGATGGGTATCAGGAGGTGTTTGAATTGGCACTTGGAAAAACTGACTTTTCCTTTGAGAACTGCAGAACTGCGGTGAAATCCCATTCAGTTTGGACCTCCACAGTTCGGGGTGGCATCATTAAATGGTGTCTCCATCCCTGGTTATGAGAACCTAAGATGGATGGTTTTGAAGTGGGAGGTTACAGCTCCATTGGCAGGGAGTACAGTCCTGTAGAAGCAGCTTTGCGGAGCACCGTAATTAAAGTGCTGAGGACCCAAAGACTTGACGCGTTTCAAGACAAGGAGGAGTTCCTTTGCATTAGACTGCATGCCTGCTTGTGGTTGGAATGCAGCTGCCTTTTTCATTTCATCCAAAAGGAGTGGTTGGCACTCCAAGACATCCTCAAAATACGAAACAAAACCGGGTAAGTGGAGGTGATTGGATGATTCATTTCAAAAGAGCACTCCTGATCTGAACCAGGATGCCAACGGAGGTGTGCCTGCAGGCCAGTTTTGCAAGGGCTTTGTTTCTTTTACAGAAGGGGAGATGATTCGTACGTGTTTAATTTGAATTGCTTGCAGGTTGGATTGGTACTGAGTAAGAAGTTCTATTTCTGGGTTTTTTCTCTAGTGTGGGCAAAGCAAAAGTCTCTTTCTTAATCTTTTCAATCCTCTTCCTAAGTTGACACCAGGCTACCTAATTCTTCGTGCAAGAGATCATGAATTTATGTCTTAATTAACCTTTGTCTGAATGTAAGACAGAGTAATAATACTTTATGGGTATGAAATTAAATTATCTATATTTATCTTCAGCATTTCATTGTATGAATGAGGTCCTGAATTCGTTGGTGTACACCAGCTGCATGTGTACTTGCATTGCCCCCTCCTGGTAAATCCTGATCTACTGCATGGTCTACCAGTTTGGAGACGTCGGGTTCCATGACAAGATCATCATTACTACATCCTAAATCAGACAAGGAGGAAGAGTATTGACACTGTATTTTCCATAGGGGTTTTGTGTCGTTGGCACAGTAAATGCCAGTTTTGTGAAATGCAGTAATTTGAGGCAGTACAGGCTCTGGCAAAATTCTCTTTTGGTATCTCTGAAACTTCTTTGCAAAGTTCCTGCCCTTACCTTCTGGTTAATGGAACGCTCCTTGAAAAGAAGGTTTTCATCTGACATGCACAAGAAAGTTGGTAATACCTTATCCAGCCACAGAAGATTCGGGCACGCGCCTGTGGTTTCAGTGAAGCCAGTTCTGTACCTGCTGTCTGTTGGGCAGCAGTGGTTTCTGTTCCAGTGCTCTGTGACCCTTACTGTAAAGAAGTTCCTCCTCATGTTAAGGTGGAACCTCTTGTGCTCCAGCTTATATCCATTCCCCCTAGTCCTATCACAAGGCACGAGTGAGAAGAGGCTGTCCCTTTCCTCTTGACACTTAACCCTCATATATTTATAAACATTTCTCAAATCCCCTCTCAGTCTTCTCTTTTCCAGACTAAAGAGCCCCAGGTGTCTCAGCCTCTCCTCACAAGGCATGGTTTTCCCTGTCCCGCTCCCCTCCTTTGAGCAAGCCTAAGGAACATGGTAACCTAGAGGTGGTCAAGAAGGCAACCTTGTGCCAGCAGGATGGTAGGAAGTCAGCTAAAGGGCTGCTTCTAAAGCCAGCCTGGGTCAACGACAGTTTGCCACCAACCACCTTTGCCATTACTTGGTCAAGATGTAGACTAGAACCCAAGAGATGCTTGTCATTGTAGGCTTCCTTTCCCTGGCCTTGTTAAAAGTAAATTCTACTTTGTTAGCAGGCAGTAGTTTGATGCTCAGGTTTCAAAGGCCACGTGCAAAGGAAGTGAAGCTAGGGCTGGGAAGAAGCAGACCATGCAGGGTGTTGGTGTGGGGTCCTGCAGTGTTGGGTGCCCCCTTTTACCCCCACCTGGAGAGGGGCTGAGGCTGTGTCTGATGGAGAGGCACAAGTGATGCTGAGACACTCCAGCTCTCTGTACTTCGGCGTGTACACATTCGTGCTTTGAGGATTTGACTTAGATACACACTGGTGGCAGAGAATCTTTTCTTTTATTATTATTTTTCTTCCTCTTTTGCTGAGTAATAAATGCATGCTGTCAGTGCTGAGCTAGTAATTTGGGACAAGGCTTTCTTAAAAATCTCATCTTTTAACAGCTGATTTTGTTTATTCCATGATGCAGTAGGAAATTAACTCTCACAGTCAATTTGCAATGCATTTTTCTCATATTAAGCTCAGTTATTTATAACAATTGCTGAAGACTTCTGCACTCATTTAAGAGGCAGTGAATTTGTTTCATCCAAAAGACCTCAGCTCTGCCTGTTTTCCTTTTAGAGAGAATGATGCTATCCCAACATCTGCAAGATATCCACTTAAACAATGTCAACACAACATTGTTAGACAGACAGGCTTCATATGTTTAAGCAGTGTTTGAGCTGATAAATGTTCATATTAACCAGACAGCAGCGTGCTGTCTCTTGCATCCTCGGGGCAGTGGAATTATTGTACTTCACATCTTAGTTTTCTTAAACAAAGAGCCTGTCAGACTTGATTAGCCAAGAAGCACCTGAATATATTGACTTAACTACACAGATTGTTTGACATAGATGCATAGATTCAGAAAGCAAAGTGCCTGCTTAATCCTTTTACAGTGCTTGAAAAATGAAGGAGAGGAAGCAGTGAGACCGGTGAAATTCACGGCGTGCCATAGCTGCCTTGCAGCACTTTGGCTGTTTTCATAGCTGCATTCATTGAGGAGAGCTTGCTTAAAGCAAGAGAGAAAAGGCTGCTAGGTGGGTTCAGTTAGGAGAGGGGATGCACGAGCAAAGAAGCTGCGTTTCTGAGAAGATACAGAAAATAGGGGGGGAGAAAAGAGCTTGTGTCTTGTGGCACAGGAAGGTGATAGTGAACCCAGGGGGATGTTACGGGCGGTGAAGGAAGCCATCATAGTTAGAGAGTACCCACGCTGTATGTCAGCAGTGCTCCTCAAGAAAGTAGCCTCTTTCCCAGAACTGCAGTTAATTAAAGAGAATCAGAAGGCAGCCTGCTTTATTCTGTTTAAACACTACTAATTCTTTGCCATCTTTTTTTTCCTCCCCAATGTTTCTTCCCCACTGTTACGGTGGTGCCAATTCCAGAGGATGGAAAAGGCTGTTGAGCTTTCAATTCCTTCACAGTCCTGCAGGGTAATGTGCTGAGCCGAGAAAGTCCATCCCGTGAAGTAACACAGGGAACGTGGATTGGCCTTTGCTCGTTTGGTCGAGCACAACTAGGAAACACACACCAGTAACTGGGTCTGTGAACCCAGCCGGAAGCTTAGTCTGTGTACTCTTGCAAGGCTGTTTGGAGTGCCTTAAGGCTGGCAGAATTGGGGTGGCTTTACTTCAACAGAGACTGGTGATAACATTAAGCTTAACCTAAATGTGAAAAGGAATAACTCGTGTAGATGTTGGTTTTGTTCTTGGGATTCATTTTGAGTGTGCTTTTTTTGGTTTAAATTTCTTCTATAATTTTTTAGCATATGATAGAAATCTGTGATGGAAGTAGATGATGTAGAGAGATTCCCAGTTGCTGGTTGAACAGAGACAGCTGGGTCTTTTGACACTTAGGCAGTTGTGGGAGGCTGCCTGGGATTGCGAGGTAGGAGGAGTAACTGGATGGTTCTGTAGAAGCGCAGGAAGAGTTGGTCACGACTGTACGGGCATTTAAAATGTCTCCTCTGAAGTCACACGTGGTGCTCTGTAGACATACGTGAGTCAGTTCATGCTTTCTAGAGCTGTTTTCCAGCTTCTTTTCAGACTTGTGCAGACTTAACCAGCACCAGTTTGGTTTCGGGTCACGCGTGGAAGCTTATCTAAGTGTAAAAGCTTAGCTCAGCTGTTCTTTCCTCTTTTACAGATAGGTGCTTTTGATGTTCTGGGAGGAGCTGAGGTGCTGTTGGTCAGCCTTCCTTCTCTCCCAGGCAAAGTTTTGGGCAGCGCATTAAATGGTGCTTCATTGTTGGGCCAACACCACCAAATTCTGAGCAGACCATGAATGGTGCTAAGAGGGAAGCTGCTTACTGAGCGCTCAGATAGTTGTCCTTGGAGTTTTAGCTGATTCAGTGGCCTGGTAATTGCCTTTTAGATAACGTGTTGCAGTCGAGAAAATTGCCGCTCTGGTTAAGACTTGAGTTCAGCAGTTGTTCAAAGATTGAGCTATCAGTGTGAGCCTCTCTTGAAGGGCAGCCGTCCTCTTCCTCACCTCAGTTGTCAGGAATATGGTGTGTGAGCTTGTGTGTGCAGGAAGAAACCCGAGAGAGTAAGCGAGGCAGCTTGTGGAGATAGCAGCGTGCTGGGTATGAGTTAGCTTCCTGCTGGGACGCTTGCATAAAGTGTTTTGTCACTCAGTTGCAGAGCTTGCCAGTCCTGGTAAATCCCTCTCTTGACAGTAGAAAACAACCCCACCTCTTTCTTTGATAAAAACAAAAGTAAAACTTTGTGGTTTCTTTTCACTTTTTAATAGCAACAAAGGAGAGAACGGGAAGCTCGAAGGCAACAAGAGCGTGAGCAAAGGCGGAGAGAACAGGAAGAAAAAAGACGTCTGGAAGAAATGGAAAGGAGGCGTAAGGAAGAGGAAGAGAGAAGAAGAGCAGAGGAGGAAAAGAGGAGGGTAGAAAGGGAGCAGGTGAGTCCATGATACAGATATATGCACAATAGATTTGTTTTCTTCTAAATTCTAATTTAATTTTTAAAAATTAGTAAGCCTAAAGCAGCTTAGAGGCAACCTAACGCTGACCCTCTCCTCTTTGTTGTCTCTGACAGCAGGTGCACTAACATAGATTGTAGGGCTTTATGGAAAACTCTGGCAGCTTCAGTATTCCCTCAAAAACAAAACCAAAAAGAGAAGTCTTGTTGCAGTACTCATTCTAAATTCAGCTTGTGCCCCTGGGCTCCACTGGAAACCATCAGAATTGGCCAAATCATCATCGCGGATGAAAATCATTTCTGGGCTTGTCTTGCTGGATCAGTGGTTCTTGTGGGACATGCCCCTGTTCAGAAGGCCTCCAGAGAAGGGCAGCTCTGTTGAGTGTCAGCTTCTGGCACCCAAAAGTGGTCAGAGGCTCATCGTAAACTTCGAATAGTCCCGATTTGAGAGGGAAGCTTTGAGCTGCAGAGGGTTTTCCTTCCTCTAATTGAGATACGCAATCTCCCTCTTTTACTCTGTCTATTTAAAATCAGCTTTACCAATGAATGCCAGGTTAGGCATAAGTTCAGTTGTGTCAGCGTGCTCTTAATGCACTGAAAATACAGGTGAGAAACCTTCCAAACTGTGAACTTCAGCTGCTGTGTTTATGCATGAAATCTGCATGGTTTCAAACCCTTTAAAAACGTTAATCGGGGGGATAATCAGGGTAATAATTACTCTGCATGTACTGCAAAATACTGCTCCCAAATAAAGGGCCAAAACTACCGTCTTAAGAGGCTGATTGTAAATTTCCCATTAACTTCAGGAATGCTGGTTTTGGCTTTGATATGCCCTTCATTTTTCCATACATAACGTCACTGCGTTTGAGATCATCGCTGGTCGTGTTGCTGGGGGATTTCATCGTGTTTAGATGCGGCTCAGAAGTTTTTTTGAGTCGAAAGGAGAGAAGACTTAACTGATGGGAATAAATCTCTGGAAAAAAATCTGTAATTACAGCAGAGCGATTTGCTTTTGGGCAGACACCGGGTATTCCCCCAGCTGCTTTTTAAACCGTTGAAATGCTAATAACGCACAGTGCCGATAATGACAAATGGTTAATTGATGTGGCCGAGCTGAACCGCTCTGAATTCGGTTTTATTATCGTTTTTTTTTTCAGAAGAAAAGACATGCCCCCTCTTTAGAATTTTTGCTAACCCAAACCGTGGCTCAGGCAATGTGCCTAACAACAGCGTAGCGTATCTCATCAGTCTGTCACGAGAGTTTTCTACAGCTCCCATCACCGTACCACTGATCCATTAATTTCTTTTATGCATACACCGTAAACGTGTGCGTGTGCTTGTGTGTGTGCGCATGCACATGCTACATACTTCCATTAATTGCATGATAGGATGGTACCAGCTTGGGTTCGGTGCTTCAGAGTTTGAGTCCTTCCAGGGGGGTGAGGAGAAGCAGCGGGTAAAGGCGAAGAGGTGGCTAGATCACGAGAGCGAGCGAGTTTGGTCTAATCCCTGTCTCCCGGTGGGTGTTTGTTTGTGTCATAACCATCCCATAATTCAGCAAGGCTGGCAGCGTCTGCTCAGGAGAAGCTTCTGGTGAGGGCAGCAGGGGAGATGGCAGGGCAGGTCCCAGCCTACACTACGCCTGGCTCTAGCTGTTGCTAACAGTTCATCGCACCAGTGCAACGAACTAATGTTTACTACAACTTGCATGTGACTTTGTATTGGCTGCGTCGAGTCAGACTTGCTGTGTTTTTAACTTGCCCAAAACCTTCAAGTGCGTTTTGCTGCTTCTTGAAACCACTTCCAAAATACATAAACGAGCTCTGGCCCGCGGCGGCAGCGTTTGCAGGAGTGCAAATTTCAGAACAGAAGGGCCCAAAAGCCGATGCTGAGGAGGCAGGGCTTCCTGAATTGTTCTGCAGGCACTAATCCAATCCATTCTCGTTAAAGCTGAACTGGGGAAGTAGCGTGTGGTGGTCCACCCAGGGGGTTCTGATGCATTCCTTTTGAATAAATTTATTGCTGGGTAATTTCTATGTGACAGGAGTATATCAGGCGACAGCTAGAAGAGGAGCAGCGGCACTTGGAAATTCTACAGCAGCAGCTGCTCCAGGAGCAGGCCATGTTACTGGTAAAGCACTGTATCTGTTTTGTTCAGTAGCTATAGGATCCATTTATCTGGCCAGTCCTAGGCTTCCCTCAGTCGGGCACAGCTGCACTGACAGTATTGACAACAAAGGAGCTTGTTTAAAAGGCCATTTATGCTACGGTCGTGGGCTGACAGGCACATATGAGAAGTGCTGGATGGTCACACTGCTTTCTGGGCAGTAAGAGGAGGCTTTATGTTAAAGCGGAACAGTTCTGGTGTGGTGGTCGAGTTTCTGAACAGACCTTGGCATTCAGTGAAGAACTAGAGTGCTTATGTTGCAGATCAAAAGCACACATGATACGTAAATCCACCCCAGGATACAATGGCCTAGTGTTGGTCTAGATCATTGTTTTATGAACTTTACACTGGATTTAGTATAAATAACTCTTTTTGTTTGTTTGTTTTGGTTTTTTCTTTCCCTGTAATAAAAATCAGTTTTGCCATAACTCTCCAACCATGTCCAGCTTAGCAGTACACTCTCAACTTCCCCAACACGAGACACATGCCGTAACGGTCTAACTTTAGCTCTTGGTTAACACTTTAACACCAAACCAAACCAAACCAAACCAAAGGAAAGCGACATCAACCAGAAAGGTGCATTTTTTTAACGGGCTGGCTAGGGACACGTCTGCCCTAGAGTCCGCGCCGTGTGTTGAATTACTCCCGCGTTCTCTCGAAGGAATACAGATGGCGAGAGATGGAGGAACACCGGCAGGCAGAGCGGCTCCAGCGCCAGTTGCAGCAGGAGCAAGCCTACCTCCTGTCACTGCAGCACGATCACAGGAGGCAGCAGCAGCAGCAGCAGCAACAGCAGCAGCAACAGCAGCAGCAGCAAGAAAGGAATAAGCAAAGCTATCATACCCCTGAGCCAAAATCCCACTATGAACCTGCTGAAAGAGCGCGGGAGGTAAGTCCTGCCCGGGGGGGCAGGAATCTGCTACCTGCTTCTCTGCCCCTTTTGGCATCACGGTGACTGCAGCTCTGCTGTAGTATGGTCAGAGGCCAAAGCATTACCCAAAAGGGGCAGGATGTTTTAAAATACTGGCCCCTGGTTTCCAAACCTGAGGGCTACTTCTGAGTACTTGTGCTGCAGCCATTGGAATTGAGAGTTTTGAGGTATAAAGGGCGGAAAGAGATTCTGGAAGGCTAGACTGTGAGGGGACCTGGTTTTGGGAGCATCAAGTCAGGATATTAATCTCATCTGCACTTCATCAGACATGTAGAGATAGGTCGATTCAGGTTAGACATGAGGAAGAAGTTCTGCCCCATGAGGGTGGTGAGACACTGGAACAGGTTGCCCAGAGAGGCGGTGGAAGCCCCATCCTTGGAAGTGTTTAAGGCCAGGCTGGCTGGGGCTGTGAGCAACCTGCTCTAGTGGGAGGTGTCCCTGCCCATGGCAGGGGGGTTGGAACTGGATGAGCTTTAAGGTCCCTTCCAACCCTGACAATTCCATGATTCTCTGTTTTCGTAGGGAGCTTTGCTGCAGTTGGTGATCCGTGTCTTTGGCAAGTGCTGGGGATTGGAAATTGGGAGGCAGTGGGAAAGCACAAGCCTATGAGGGATGCTTGCACATGGCACCTGTTTACACATTCGGTGCTTTAGCTCATGCGCTTGGAAATTTCCTTTGCACAAACACAAACCTGAATGTCATTAGTTTCATTTCTGAAGTGTTAAGTATTCTCTTCCGAGATCACGTCCTGCTCTTACGAAGCTCTGTGGCGCTGCTTTCTTGGTCTTCAGGCACTCACAAGCCAATCTGAAGTCATCAGAGTGCTGTTTGTTTCCTGAGTGGTCCCCTGTCTTCACTGGTCCGTGGGTAACACTGCTAAGCAAGTAATTGCCTCTTTGATGCATACTTGGCTCTCTTTCAGCAGTCTTATTCTTATGTTTCCCTTGAGCCCCACACTGCCCACAAACCACTAGACGGGGCAGTACTGGTCAGAGCTCTTAATGGCATTCATCACCAGTTATGTGGGAACTAGGTAAATACATTTTGGAAGAAGAACAAAACAAAACAAAAATCCTTGGGGCTGTTGAACATGATAAAATAGCTTTCAGTCCACCTTCGTCCAGCAGCGCTTCACTGCCTTTGAACTATTGCTGCCTGAGCTTGGTGAGCACAAACTCATTTTCTTGTGGATGCTGTTGCCTAAGTTGTTCTAAACCATGTTTGTGCTATCTCATCCATTCCTCTTGGTGGTTGAAGTATCTGGTATGTCTCCCTCGGAAGAAGTTCAGACTTGTCCAGTACGTGCAGACGTGGAACTAGCTCTCCTCTCCATGTTGCACGTTTCTGGTCCACCTCAGCTCCAGCCCAGTGCTCCTGTCCAGCCTGAAGGCTGGCTTTGGAGGAGGGATGCAGAACATCATCTGCCCGTCGCCTCCTGTTTCCCTTTCAGAGCTGAAAAGGAGAGAAACTCCTGAAGATTCAGAGTGTTCACATCCTTTAGCAGAACCGCTGATTCAGCTATTTTAATGTCTTCTTTTCTTCCATGGTTGCTCTAGCTAGAAGGAGTAAAGTGAAGGCACAGAAAAACTGTGTTAGTAGTCAGGTCTTTCCAGAGATTGCTGTGTAATACTCTTTTTTAAAAATGGATAGGGTGTTAGGAGTACAGCCATAGTATCTTGGTGCCCGGCAGCGGGAGTGACAGCAGTTCATCAAACAGCAGGCATTAACTCTGATGTCATTCTTGACATAAAATAGTGCATTGAAGTGTTCTCTGCTTCGTGTTTTGAGGGATACTGCTCTCCAGAGAAAGGCTCCATCCACAGAGTTGCTGACCATCAGGATGGTAAGCCAAAGTGGACTAACCTGCCTGTTCTGGGAAGGTCTAATGGTGATTAGGGTTTTTTCCCCATTGCAGTTTCCCTGCAGAAACCTGGTGTTTCCCAGAGCCAGTCTTAGAAGTCCCTGCTCCCTGCTGGAGCTTAGAGCAAGAAATGAGGCTTAATATCATTTTCTGTTCCAGACAGTCAGATGACTGCATCAGGGCCTGTTTCTATCCAGGGATGCACTCACTATCTCCTTCCCACTTCTTGCCTGGTTTTAAGGACATGTGGCTCATGTACTTTATGTGCTTTGTGGGAGAAACCTCCTGTCATCTACAGGTACAGACATGAAAGCCTGTTCCTTCAGACAGAAGGACTTGGGGCTTTTCCTTGTTCTATTCATAACAAGGAACCTGGCCTGGTTTTTTTTAAACTTTCAAGGGTGGCTCTGTGAAGTTGAACACGGTGGTGGAAAATGATTGCGTGGTGAAGATGCTTGCCTCCATTGTTGTTGTACATACGTTGTGCAGACCAGGCAGAAGCTCGTCTGCGTGTTCCCATAGGCAAACTGGTGCTGTCCTCAAATTCTGGGAAGCAGAGGCAGGTTTGTAAGGCAGCCCAGCCGAGGAGTCCTGGAAAGTTGCCTCTGTCTTTTGAGATGGGTATATGAACAGACAGTCTCTCCAGACCATTGCTGCTAGGGGACGATTAGGAAACCACCCCAATACTGGTTTTATGCTCCCAAGCACATGAGCAGAAGCTCAACAAATGAAATCAGCCCAAGCTGCCAGTTTGATCTTTCTTTAATATTTTGATAAAACACTGGGAGTTTCATTTTCATCAGAGGCTCCTTCCCTGGCAGAAACGCACACGTTGCCTTGGTTCCAGCAACGGACCATCTTAGGAAATGGGAGCTTATTTCCTTTCTGCTTGGAGCCTCCCTCCTTCTCTTGCCCTTCGTGCCTCTCACTTTGTTCACAATTCTGGGGCCTTGGAAGAGGCGACATTCCGCACGGAGACCCCGCTTGATGCTCTTTTCAGGACTGAGCACTTTCTGACAGTCTTGAGGAGCTCTCAAGGTTAGTGCACAATCACTTCTACACCTCCCTGAGAATGAGAGACAAGCTGCTGGAGCTGTGCTCTGCACCCTGCGAGGTCACGTTGGGACTATCTGATAAGATGGGATGATCTGTCCTACAATTTCATACCTAAAGCCAAACAGCCTCCAGTATTACCAGGTAGAGAAGCCTATCCTATCTCTTCTTGCATTGCCAAAGCACAGGAAAACAATAATCAAATACCATTGGTTGAGTCAGGTGGGTAACTACAGTAAGTGAAAGCAAGAGGAAATGTACTTTTATATTGTAAAGTCGTTTTCTGTTTGCATATATCATTTTTATTGGCTGTGAGGAAACTACTGATAGGATAACAACCAGTCTAGGCAGAAGGAAGCCCCGGAATGGTCTTTCATCCTAGCACTGCAAATGTTACTGCCTGCTGTATCCTCTCTTCCTAGTGTGGATTTTCCATACTGACCTACTTGCCACTTTGGTGTAGTTCACTCAGTGTTTTCCAGTGGTGGTGAAAGTGGGAGCGAAAAATTCCTGTTAAGCCCCCAAATGTATTGGATTTCTTTATGGGAAAGGTGATACCTTCATATATCTATTGTCACTTGGGTTTACTGAGTCCTGGCTTAACCTCCATTTATTTTGGCTTAGGTGGAGGAGAGATTTAGAAAAACTAATCAGGGCTCCCCCGAAGCACAGTCTAAACAGATGGGCAAAGTGTTGGAGCCACCAGTGCCTTCAAGATCAGAGTCCTTTTCCAATGGAAACTCAGAACCTGTTCAGCCTGCCCTGCAGAGGCCGATGGAACCTCAGGTAAGTGCCCAGGAAAATCTTGGTGAGCTGGGAGGAAATGCAGAAGTCCCAACATGTTTCCTTTAAATTTGCAGATCTTGGTACTTGGGAAACCTTATGTAAAGGGTAGCACTGTTACACAAAGCAGCTTATTCAGTAGACCTTCTCTCTGGTTTTGCTTATTTTATTGATAAACTGATGGATTTCCTGTTTCGGTGGGGTTTTTTTTCCCCCCTGTTTATTTTTCATTGTTTTGTTTTGTTTCTGGGTTTGTGTTGCTTTTTTTTTCCTTCATATTTGAGCTGGATTAGAACTGTTTCATTCTGTTATTATCTGTGCAACAGTGGAACAGTGGGCTAAGCACTGGTGAGAGTTGCAGTATGCTTTTACCATTCTGAATTTGATCTGTGCAAGATATTTACTACCAAAAAGGATACTCAGGAGAGAAGTGAGCTGGCTTGGTTTTTTTTTAAATGCCTGCAGAAAAAAGCTAACTAAACAAGTGGTTTTTAATAGTATGAGCACTGCTTCAAAGAGGTTTACAAAACATGACTAAGAAAAGCAAGATTGTTGTCAGTAGGCCTACAGTTGCTAAAAAGAGCTCAATACCACCCCTGAAAAATCAAAAAGAGGTTGAAAACACTGAGCTGCAAAGCTGCTGTCGTTCTGTTGTTTCCTAATGAGCCTCCAGATCTTGGTATCTGTATCTCATCGGAGTTACAGCATGAATTTGTCTAAAATTTAGACATAGCCCATAAATTCTGAGCGATTCAGATAAGCTAAATTAAACAGTATAGTTCTGCATTCAGTTCCTCTGTTTCCACGCAGAATTTTCTTGTCCCAGATTAAGTCTGTTGATGACAGTGCAAGCTAAAACTGTCCCTGGTAGTGACTGGGTATTGCAGCTCTTTTGGGCAAGAGGAGGATTTGAGCAGACGGGAGAGTGGGAGAAATCAGGACAGAACTTCATCTCTTACTCATTAATTCCTGGCTTTTAGTCAAACCTCTGTGACTATTTCAAAATATTGGACTTGTCTCTTCATGCTTTCTGTGCCAGTTACTTTTAAAGTCTGGGTCTTCCTCTCCCATTAAGGATAATCAGGCTCTTCAACAACTGTGTGTATCAAAATTGAGGAACTAATAATCATATAAAAACAAATACAACCAGTCTGCTGAAACGGGGATTGAAAGGAAAATTTTGCTCAGTTATTAGTGTGAAAAGAGTGCCTTCCTCCACTGCGACTTTTCCTTCTCCTTCGTTTCAGAAATTAACTCTGAAAGGCAGATTTATGCGTGAGGAAGGAGTAGGCTGCAGGGTCAATATGGATTTCAGTGGCAATCCCAACTCTGGAGCCACTGTTTGAAATGAATTCTTAGTATGTGTAACGGAATATGTGTGCCCGTACGTGTGTGCTTAGTTTGTGTATCACTATGTATATATGTACAGGATACGGTACATATATGGTGTGAGTATAATATGCATTGTACATATCTATACTATAGACAATATATATTATGGCTTTATTTAAAAAATATATATATATTGCAATGATTGTAAAGGAATAAAGGCTGTTGTGTTATGGTCTTTCTCCAAACGTTTGGGACTGTATCTGGTTCCTGAACTGATGAGGTACCGTAAACATCTGTCGGTTTGCACATTTTCCAGCACTCTTTAATTGTCTGCATTTCTGCAATTGGATATATCCACTTCAAATTTCCCAGCCCACCAGTGCTGCCATGAGACCTGACCAAAGGCCACTGAAGACCGGGGAGTGGAAGGCGACTTCTGTCTTGAGTGGCCTTTGAACTCAGGCTCATGGTGCAGAGAGTAGGTCCCCTTTTCCTCTGGGCACGAGTATATGTGTATGTGGAAAAACAAACCCCAGTACCCTGCATATGTGCTGTATTTGAAGTCTGTTACGTTCTTTGGGCGCTTGCCTCGCTTTTAAGTGCATTGATTCCACCCCACGCTTACCTAATGCCATAACCAAGTTGTCTCTGCCCGCCCCACCTGCCTTTATTCTGTGTTATTGGAAAGCCACTTATACTGAGCGCATTGAATGTTTTATGTTTTGTTTTCTTGTAAGGTACAGTGGTCCCATCTGGCATCTCTCAAGAACAATGTTTCCCCTGTCTCGCGATCCCATTCCTTCAGTGACCCTTCTCCCAAATTTGCTCATCACCATCTTCGTTCCCAGGACCCATATCCACCTTCACGCAGTGAAGTGCTAAATCAGAGTTCTGACTCTAAGTCAGAGGTACCCGACCCCACCCAAAAGGCTTGGGCTAGATCAGACAGTGACGAGGTGCCTCCAAGGGTAAGGAGTAGAAAGACAGATGTGTGCTATTTTATTTTATATATATATATACATTTTTATGATTAATTATTATTTTTTTAAGGATGTGATACCCTGGGCACTGGGAAGGCCGTGCCCTTGTGCCAGCTTTGGTAACAGTGTTTTGGAAGGCAGATCATAACGTAGGTGTTCAGACAATGGGTTAATTGTTAATAATCAACCTGAAGTACAATATTGAAGCTTCATCTAAAATTGGCAATTATTTATAGAATGCAGCTATTTCAGAGAGACAATTTATTATGCTAAGTTAACAAATCATTACCATATTCAGGAAAGTATTTAAAATATCCCTGAGGTTACTGCTCAGAGTTAAGTTTCCTCTTCATCTGTTAGCAACCCAAACTATGAATCATAACACGTATTTAATATTGAGATGGAACTGAACAAAAAGGAAACATTCAATATATTTCCTCCTCCTCTTCCCATCCCCCTCCCCACCCCCCCATCCACTGGGATTTGCTTCTTCTGAGTATATTCTTGCTCCCCCACCAGTCTTTGCCTTCTGCTGATCCATTCCCAGGCATTTGTTTGGTTCCCCTGAGCTTTTTTTTCTCCTAATTCTCATGCTGTTTCAGCAAATTGCTTTGTGCCTCCCCTGCTTCAGTCAAAATGCCATATCCTTTTTAAATGTCTCAGTAGTTGGAGGGTAGCGGGGCGTGTATGTGTTCGTGTGGTAACTATTGAACAGTACTCAATGTTAAGACTAAACTTTGAGTTCTCTTCAAAGTACTGAACAGCATCTCAACTGAGGCTCTTGGTTCTGTGGACGTTTGTTTAGTGCTTTTGGTCGTTGGTGGCCTAGCTTGGCTTTAGAGCTATGTGCTGTTAAAATCCGAAGAATATATTCTGTAGCAGGAGAGGGTTAATCTTCCTCTTCTCTCTCTCTCTCTCCTCTTCATGGGTTTGACATGAGGTTTTTTCTCCCAAGGTACCTGTGAGAACAACGTCCCGATCGCCAGTCCTGTCCCGCCGTGATTCTCCCCTGCAGGGCAGTGGGCAGCAAAATAACCAAGCAGGTCAAAGAAACTCTACGAGGTTTGTAAGCCTACATGTCCCCACCTTTCTTCAACTGGAAGGAGAAGGCTCATGGGAACCCAGGAGTTTCCCGTGGCATTGTCAGATGTGAAAGGAAGATGAATTTTGGATTCCTTTTCAGTAATGAATAATATTAATTTCCCTTGGTCTAGCACCTGTGCCAACAGACACTGGCAACACTTCTTCTTCCCTCTCCTCCTTTGAGTTGCCTGCCCTGTAACTTTAGCAATAATTTCAAAATATCCCTCAGATCTCTGAAAAAATGTGGTCATTCAGGAACACCTTGCCTTTTAGTGCAGCAGGTCATCTTGGGTGTACTGTGGGCACGACTGGCAGCAAAAGTGTTTGTAACATCTAAAGTGATGAGATCTCAGAAACTTTCTGGCCTCTCAGCCAGAACCACACATCAAGAGGTGAAGAAGCATCCATGACTTGTGACACGGAGCGTCTGAGGGCAGGAACGGGGAGGAAGTAGCTGCCTCCAGAACTCAGCAGAGCCAACGTGGACACACCACCCTGGAACTGGCTCACTGGACAAGGGCAAGGGTATTCTGAGAGGGACAGTCAGTGATGGCTTTTTGGCTTGTGCTTGGGTGGCCAGGGCACTTCTGAGCCAAAATTAAACCTGCTGCATGCAGGCTGAGAGAGCCATCCACTTTAGGTTAGATAGGTAAGAATGACAGGTATCCAGTTCCAAATAAAAAGACAAGCTTACACCCACCTAAACTTTTGTTTTTACCATCCTAAATAAGGTAATGGGGATTTAAAAGAGAGACACTGCCTGGGTTTTGAAGCATCACTGGTGTCCTCACCTCAGTGTTAAGCTGCTCTTTCAGATGAGTTGCTAGCGAAACACTGAGGAAGAGTTGATGTTTGGGTTTAGAAACAGGAATCTGAAACTGAAATGTGTGACAAAGACTTTCTTCCCTCCCCTAATACAGCAATATAGAGCCTCGTCTGCTGTGGGAACGGGTGGAGAAGCTCGTACCAAGGCCGGGCAGTGGCAGTTCTTCGGGTTCAAGCAACTCGGGCTCGCAGCCTGGATCCCACCCCGGCTCTCAGAGCGGGTCTGGAGAGCGGTTCCGGATGAGATGTAAGTCCTTCCCCCACCCTTCTTAACATCACATTTCAGAGTTTGTGACGTTGTTAAACACTGAGTAATGAAGGATGATAACTCTGGGTGGGAAAAGCCTTTCAGAGTGGTGTGTCAAAGATGGGTTAGCTTCCAGCATCCCCCCTTGGCTGTATGTCGTTGCTGGGGAAAGGCAGTAGGCGCAGAAGTCGGCACGAGAGGATTTCATTGTTCTTGGATTCACATCCAGCCACTGCTGCATTTTCCTATGTGCAAACAGCCTGGTCTCCATGCTCTTACAGCTCCCTTCCTCAGCTGTGCAAGAGCACGTTTTGATGCTCTTTTCCTATCATCTTGGTGGCTGTTGAAGGCATGCTAACTGCTGTGGCTAGCTCTCAGCTGGGGTACATTGGATGCTGATGCAAGTTTTCCAGCTTGTGGCCACACTCAAGTTACCCTTTTTGATTTACAGCTGTGGGACAGTTTACTTTGGCTTCAGTCATAGGTCAGCTGCACCTACACAGACCACAGCTTATGATTTTTTCCCGTAGAGTCCTTCAGGAACAATAATAGTGAACCGGTGGAAGTTAGGTCTTGGTGTCAGGCATCACCTGATAGCCCTCTCACCTCTCTTCCCCACTCCAAAACAAAGTAAGAAAACATGTTTTAGCTCTTTGCTTAATCTGTTTTGTTCTGTGTTCCTTTTGCGGTCTTGCCACAATGCAGCATCATCCAAATCAGAGGGTTCGCCATCGCAGCGTCATGAAAGTGCACCTAAAAAGCCTGAAGAGAAAAAGGAAGTCTTCAGACCTATCAAGCCTGCTGTAAGTTACATCCACTTTCCCCTGTCTCCCTTCTCTTCCAGGTAGGCCCACAAAATGTATAGTGTGAGCTTCCATTCATGGTGCATTGGGGGTGAACTTCAGCTGGAGTTTGTATCTGCGGGCCAAGCAGCATTTCTTGGGCTCTGAAATTGCCTGCACAAATCACAGTACTTTAAACGTTAGAGCTTGCTCTGCTTCTGGAATTGATTTCAGCTTTCTGGTCTTCTTCCTTCCTAACCTTTGCCTTTCTCTCTTTCAATCCTGTGCTTCCTTCCTGGGGCTGGACCACTGATCGTGCATTTGACCCGAATGTGCCAATGCTGGGCTGAATGGTGCAGGGAGAAGTGGTAAGACCTTAAATTGTTGCTGCTTTCTGTGAAAGATTTCTGACGTTTTCTTTATCTGCCTGCTGCTACAGTTGGTTACGACTCTATGTCCGGTTGAATCTGGGGGATCACTGTGGGTTTTTCACAGTGTTTTCAGCTTTCCTTAAAACCTTTTTCTCTTGCTGTAATGGTACCTCACCAGCACCCAAGTCTGTCGGTTAAAGCTGCTTCCATAAAGAAACGCAGAGGTTGGTCCTTTATTTCTGACAGTATAACGTGTGAAGTATTTGCCATAAACTGTATCCAGCTAAATAAAGCACAACTACATCCTTGAGAGCAGACCTCACTGACCTCACTGACCTGGTTTGCCCACACTCCAAGCTGTAGACAGAAATGAGCTGATGTCCCATCCCGTTGGACAGTTGTGCGCTGCTGAGCTGGTGCAGTGAATCTGACTTCTCAAGTGAACTCCTTAGCCTGGATCCGTGCAACTGGAAATCAATGGAAAAGTTTGTAGGAGATCAGCTCTCTGTGACTGCCTTGGGTGCCTCAATAAGTCTAAGGATCTTTTTCCTACCTTGCTGCTGAGGTGTCTTGTGGTGGGTGCTATTAACCTGCAAAGTTTAGGAAAATGAACTGTGACAGTCAACGACTGTGTGAGAGTGGGTCCGGGTGCTTCTATATGTCCTTCAGATGGTGTGATGGGATACAGAGATATGAAGTCATAATCAGAATAGTTTGGATTCAGAGTATGCACCTTTTTCTACAATATAGCAAGGTTTCCTTAGGTTGACTCTTCTGGTACTTTATCAGAAAATGAGTTTTGGTAACTGTCAGGAATGAATAAATCAAAGCCAACAATACTTCTGGGGCTTTGGAAACACACCAGTGGTCAAGTGAGCAAACTAAGGGACTAATCCTGTGAGTTTGTCATGCAAATTCTTCTACTCTCTCCCTTGCAACGTAATTTTTTCCTCCCTCTCCCATCAGGATTTAACTGCCTTGGCAAAGGAATTGCGAGCGGTAGAGGACGTGCGACCTCCACACAAAGTAACGGATTATTCCTCCTCAAGTGAGGAGTCAGGGACAACAGATGAGGAAGATGATGATATGGAACAAGAAGGAGCAGATGAATCTACTTCTGGACCAGATGATGTCCGAGCAGTGTTAGTTCTTCTAACGGTGTTTCACTTCTGTTTTCCCTCGTAGGGGGTTGCAAGAATAGGACGTTGGGTGTTTTGGTTTGTGTTTTGGTTCTTTCAGCTTACACCAATCTATGAGCAAGACATGGCAGCCTTGAGTGTTCAGGCTTTCAAACACTCTGGGTAGTATTTTCAAGCAATAGGCTTCTATAAATTATGCCCTTTCCCTCTTTTCCCTCAATTTCTTAATAAAACAAGAAGGGGTGTTTAACAAACTCCTGCCTTCTTCTTTACAGAGAAGCTTTTCCAGGCAAGTTTTGTAAAAATTCTACTCTGGTCACAATATAAATTAATTTTGAGTGTGCCTTGGTGTGGGGCAGCGAAAGCTTGGGCACAAGTGCTGTTGTCTCACACCAGTTATTTCTTGTCTGGCAAATAGGTCAACGTTGAACTTGAGCAATGGTGAAACAGAGTCAGTGAAAACCATGATCGTCCATGACGATGTGGAGAGCGAACCTGCCTTGACTCCTTCTAAGGAGGGCACTTTAATTGTCCGACAGGTATTGCTTTTCCTTCCCTGTGCAGTGCTGCACCTTTTCTGTGCTCATTAACCCACTCGCTCATTCACCCATGCTGTTTCTACATTATATTTGTTGTTTGTATTATCAAGACACAGCTTTAGGGAATTTCAGATGAGCAAGATGTTTGATGCATGCAAAGAGGAGAGTAGCCCTTCACCCCTTGCTTCTGTTTTGCATGCTTTCCAGTGACACCCATGGCAGAACCATGCAGAGTACCTCAAAGTCTGTGAGAGAGAAGGGTAGAAAAGCTGCAGGTGTGTGGAGCAAGTACCTGGAGCAAGAACTTAGTTTAGTTCTACCATCGAACCAAACATGGCTCTCAGGAGTGGGGCTGGGAGGGAGGCTGGGGGGAGCATTCAGGGTTCTTTGAAATAGTTTTGAACCCATAGCTGAGGGCACACAGACCACCCAGATAATGTACACACACACACACACGTACATACAGATTCATGCAACAGTCATCGTGGGGGAACGGAGAAGCGAAATAGGTGGTGAGGCAGAGAACGTGGACAGAGCTAAAGAGCTGTGTTGTTGCCTTTGATCCTGAAAATACTGCGTTCTTGTACCTCTGAAAGATAATGATTCCCTGCTTTTAAATGAGCTCGTGTGTTAATGAGCGTGCTAGCTCACAGGAGTTTCCTTGGTAATCACATTTTGGAATTTCACAACTGAATGCCAATTTCTTAATTGAGCCCTCTGGTTTGAAAATGAAGATTTCATACTTACTGGTTTAAATAGTTAGCTGAAGGCATTCACCAGACAGTCCAAGCTCATATCTGTATAGGATTTAAGTTAGTTTTAAACAAAACAATAGGGCAAGAAATCCTCCCCCAGCCCCCAGAAATGTGCTTGTCCTCATTGTGGTGGAAGACTTACCGGTGCAGTTATTCTCCTGTTAATTAGTGGAACTGGCTGTGCAAGTCAACCACGTGAACGAAGCTTTTGCCTCCCAGAAGTGGGAATTTGCTGAATTCCAGTCACTCTGCCCACTTTCCCTTTCCATCCAGGCATCACGGCATGGATTATCAGCTTATTTAAAAAAAAAAAAAAAAGATATATCAATAAATAAATGTTAAAGGACAGGAAGAGAGTGAGGGAGAGAAGGAGAGAGGTTGTTAGGTATATAGACCTTTAAGCAGCACTTGAGCAAGACAAGTGTGCCTGTTTTTTCTACAGAGTACAGTTGACAAAAAGCGTGCCAGCCATCATGAGAGCAATGGCTTTGCCGGTCGCATTCACCTCTTGCCAGATCTCTTACAGCAAAGCCATTCCTCCTCCACTTCCTCCACCTCCTCCTCCCCATCCTCCAGCCAGCCGACACCCACCATGTCCCCACAGACACCCCAGGACAAGCTAACTACTAATGAGGTATGTCTTACACCAAAGCTGGCTGCTTTCGTAGGGCTATAGCAGCGTTGCCTAGTAGCTAGTTTGCAAAGGAACTCCAGCCAATCTCCCCTGCTTTTTTATTTTTTCCTGTCACCTTTGTTCCCATTCCCCCAAATAACACATTTCAGTTCTGTGTCAGAAGCCCTTAACTCTAGAGCAGCCCCGTGCCAAACTTGCCAGTTTACTATTTTTGCTTCCTCTTAGTGAGTCATTAATTGCATGGCGTTCGTTTGAAACTAAACTTGACTGCTGCGTTTTCAAGCCAATATTCTTTTTTTTTTTCTTCTTTTTTATTTTTTTTTTTTAATAAATTCTGTTTTATTCTGGGAGCAGGCTAATTGCAAGCAATGTTCCTCTTCAAAATTAGCAGTTACTTTTGGCTTTGCCAGCAAAGGCTGGGCTAGTAACTCCTCGCACGTGTGAGGAGCTGCTTGGGGAAACTCAGCCTTTGGGAGAGGAAGCGGCCGTGGAGGGATTTTGCTCTTTCAAGCTTGACACACGGGCTGGGTGAACAAATCAGGTGTTGCCCGGGAGGGTTGTAAAAGCCTAGGGTGTCGTTGTTTTGGAATAATAACTTGGGGGGGGTGGAAATCTTGGGGTTTTTTTTCCAAGTGTGTGTATACTCTGAAAAGCAGCTGTGCAAAGATGACTGTTGGTTGTCTCTGGGCAGAGAAGCAAGGCTTTGCTCTGGGGGAAGCTCTCTCTTGCTGTCCTGGGCTGATCCTGGGATAGTGCCTGGTGCCTTCCCTTGCTCCCCTTGTGCTGGTGGGCAAACCTGCTCCTTCCCGTGCGTGTAACCCCTCGCAGCAGAGGAGATGCACACGCGGGAACAAAGGGCATCGTTTGAATGAAGGGCATCACTTGCCTCCTTCCAACCCTAGCAGTAAGCCAAGAGCCCAACGTTGTGACTCCATTCCCAACTGGGTGGCCAGCCTGGCTTCTGGGGAGAGCCTTTTTTTTCTGTATGCAAGCAGGAGTGGTAAAGGGGGAGGCAAAACTCGATGAAAAGCAGCTGCTGCTTCTCAGGGTAGAGCCATCCTGCCATGTAGGTGTGCAGATGCTGTGATGAGGAGAGGTTGTGGTGAGCTGGGAAGGCTGATGGCAATGCACGTGTTTTCCACAGGATCAAAAATGCTTCTGAACCGTGTAGCAGGGAGGGTGGGTGGTGGGAAGGTTTCCTCCTGGAAATTTGGTTAGCGTAATACTTAATTATCAGCTATGCTTCATTGGCCTTTGATCTCTCTGAAAGAACGCTCTTGTAGGTTATAGACATCAGTTGATTGATCCAGAGATAACGCTTGCTCATGACTTTGATCTAAGCAGTAAATAAGCAGGGTTCAGTTAGCTCAGCTTGGGAAGTGGAGGCTGTGGCAGTGGCTGGTGGCAAAGGAGCCTTGCTGAATTGAACTGTGCAGGGGAGCGATACCCTCCTAAGACCCACTGCTATTCTTCCTGCAGAGACTATAGGCTTAGAAAGACCAGAGGTTGAAGATTAGCTGTTGATAAAAAGGTGTCTGTAATTATGTTTGCATAAAGCTGAGCAAAACCCCAGTACTGCTTGGTATACCTTACCCACATGCATGCCCTTTACATATATATACTTTTTTTGTTCTTTCACTTGTCCCGTCCTGCTTCAGTACGTGATGTCGTCACTGTAACACTAAACTGGCTAGGGTTTTTAAGTCATTCCATTTCCACTTTTAACAGTTCATTGTTTCACTTGTCTTCTTCCTTTCTTTATGTTTTTGGGTTTTTTTTTTTTCCATGTTTAGACCACATAGCTCAGCAAGCACCAGTGATTTTATCCACCACATACTCATAGCTTCATACCACCGTTTGCTACACCCTCCGCACTAATGAGCCCCTTCGTTCGATACAGGTTTAATACGTTGCTTTGTCAAATAAAGGTGGAAGAACCTGCTGCAGCTTTCTGGCAAGAGGCTCAGGTTAAACAGAACAGGGAGAAGGAACAGTAGTGGACATGGAAACATAATCCAGCGTAGAAGTGGACGCTTGATCCCAGATGGGTCTCATTCCACAAGTCAAGAGATCAAACTTCAGACTTTAGCTCACTTTAGGACACGCTTCATAAATTCAGAAGCTGTAGGTAGTGGACAGCTTGCAGATAAGATAGTATACATCCATTTAAGGAGATTTTTAAGAAAAGAGACATTCCCTTGCTTTGTGCCTGACTGTAGTGGCCAGTCCTAAAAATCTTCGCCAGCAGCTGAGGTGACAGGGCTGACGATGTAGCCAGTTCCATTTCTCTGTAACGTGTGCAGTGTGCATTGGTACCCCGTTCAGCTGTGGTGCCTGCAGTGCGTTGTCTATCTATAAAGGAAGTATAGAAGCTTGGGGAGGCTCTGTAGCATAATTCTGTAGTGACTGAAAAATGTTGGTTGTTGTTATCCGTGCTTTTTATTGTCATTAATATTAATAAAGTTGAAATTTACATTGCAGACTCAGTCCGCTAGTAACACACTCCAGAAACACAAATCTTCCTCCTCCTTTACACCTTTTATAGACCCCAGATTACTACAGATTTCTCCATCTAGTGGGACAACTGTGACTTCTGTGGGTAAGTAAAGTAGCTGAAGACGACAATTGAAAAAGGGTTCAGTGACTTCAGTGGCTCTTTAAAGTACTTACGAATGTTACCATCATGCTTTTTATTTGATTTGCAGTGGATTGCATGGTTTATTTCTTTTTCCATTTACATTTCTTACAAAAAGAAAAGACTTGCTCGATATTCTCAGTTACTGGTTTGGGTTGTACGGTCTAAAGAATATATGGCCAGAGTTCAGCACTCGAGGGATGTTACATGCACTTTGCTTCTCTTTTCTTTTTTCCAGTAGGATTTTCTAGTGAAGCAATGAGATCGGAGGCAATAAGGCAAGACCCTACACGGAAAGGATCCGTTGTCAATGTGAATCCCACAAACACCCGGCCGCAGAGCGATACGCCGGAGATCCGCAAATACAAGAAGAGATTCAATTCGGAGATACTGTGTGCTGCCTTATGGGGTAATGCAAACCTCTTCCTTGCTAATGCAAACCTCTTCCTTGCCTCCCACCCTGCTGATGTGCAGACACACTACGAGCTTGCCATCTTTGAGACAGTGTCACTGAAACCTGAGCAGTTCAGACTTGGTTCAGTCGATCAGGATGTCCTTCTAGGCTCTCTCTGACCCCTGCTAGTGCACCTCTTGCAGCTTTTGGGAGCTTGTACACAGAGAAGGAGACTCCCCTAAACTTAACAGCCTGTAAATGCACGTGTGTGTCATTTTAAAAACTCTGAGGAAGGGGGTTGGCCATTCCCCTCGAGGCACACGCTGGTTGTGTAGGTAGCCCAGTGCACTTTTGTTTACGTTTTCACAGCTCTCAAAGGCTTTCGTTCTCTTTTGGGGATATTTCCAGCATTTCTTCTTTCTCAGCACAGCACTGTTGTCCCATTTGCCTGCAAAGCCATGTCAATTAAATAGCCATCCTGACATCTTATGCTGGTTTCTTTATGTTCAGAACTGACTGGTATAAGTTGGTACCTCCGCGCTCTTTCTGCGTGTGTTCGGATTAATAATTCTCCGATACAACAAAGACTTGTGCAAATGCAAACTTGCAGGCTGGGAGATGGTAAAGGCAGAGAGAAATGGTACAGGCTCAGGAAAGCTGACTCATCATCTCTCTGATCTGCCGTGTTTTGCCAGTAGCAATTGGTGTGACTGGTTCTATATTTCTTTGATCTGTGTATCTGGCTGTTGAGGTGATTTAAAGTCTAGGTGTAAAATCCTAGAGGTGTTTTACAGCTGTAACAAAGCACTTCCTTGTCGAGCAGTTGGGGCCAAACTGATGATGATGATGATGCAAGCTGGTACACGTGCTTATTTCTTGATAGGGTTTAGCTTCCTTTACTCTTCAGCAAATTAAGCCATTTCAAGGTGATGTTTCTTATTCAGAAAGAGGGGGACTTGCTTTGGTTTTGCTTTGCCTTTACCAGTGGCAATGCCACAGCATCGGGCAGGTTGCTGAGTGCATTAGAGCTTTGATGCTGGTTCTGAGTGAAGTCACTGTTAATGCCATGGATGCAGTAGCATGCATTTTTACTCCCAGCCTCTGCAGAGAACTTGTGCTTTCTCAGGAAGCCTTTCCATTTGAGAATTTCCATTTTGAGAAACCAGCACTGCTTCACTGTAGGGTGACAGCAGAAGAACTGTGCTGGCTGTGAATAAAGCCAGAGCCTGCGTTTTAAACTGCAGGCACTGCTTGTTGTCAGCATAATACCTCCTTAGTTTCATCTCAAAATGCAAATAGCTAAGGGAAGGGGTCAGGGTCAGGGTCGGGAGCATGTGGAAGCTCGAAGCAGAACGAACTGCACCACAGAGGCAGCAGAGGAAGAGACAGGAGCAGAGGCAGGAGCCGTGGAGCCCTGGTGTGCAGAGAGGGGAAGGGACCCTGAGGGAGCAGTCTGCATGTGCCTTGCTTTGGTTTGTAACCCATGCTGGAAAAAAATACAAAAATCCTTCTCAAAGATGAATGACTTACAGCTTCAGTCAGGTGGATTCTGGAGCTGCAGGAGGAGACTGACTGCTGGGTGCTTCCTTGGCTGGTTTGATGCTGCTTCAGCCTGTGCCGAGCCCTGACTCAGCATGTGCCTTGCTCTCCCTGCCTCCTTCTGCTGCTTCCCAGTTTGAGGATGTCTCCCAGTATAGGAGACAGTTGGTGTAAAATGTCCCTGGGGACTCTGGGATGGGATCCAGCAGGTGCTGACCCACTGTGGGGGATGCAGAAGCAGCAGTAGGGCAGAACAGGGACAGAGGAGGTGCCAGCAGCTGAAGGAGAGCCTGGTATGCCCTCTCCAAAGACAGGCTCTGTGCCTGCTGGCATCCGTAGGCTCTCCTCCTGCCTGGAGGAAGCAGAGGAGTAGCAAAGCAGCAAATCTGAGTGAAGGGACATGATGGTTTCTAGGGACTTCAGTCTAGAGAAGAGAAGGCTCCAGGGAGACCTTAGTGTGGCCTTCCAGTGTCTGAAGGGGGCTACAAGAAAGCTGGGGAGGGACTTGTTAGGCTGTTGGGCAGTGACAGGACCAGAGGGAATGGATTAAAACTAGAGATAGGTCGATTCAGGTTGCACATTAGGAAGAATTTCTTCCCCAGGAGGGTGGTGAGACACTGGCACAGGTTGCCCAGAGAGGTGGTGGAAGCCCCATCCTTGGAAGTGTTGAAGCCCAGGCTGGCTGGGGCTGTGAGCAGCCTGCTCTAGTGGGAGGTGTCCCTGCCCATGGCAGGGGGGTTGGAACTGGATGAGCTTTAAGGTCCCTTCCAACCCTGACAATTCTATGATTTTATGACTGCTGGGACCTCTGAATTGTCCTTACTGAAAAGGCAAGAGAGAGGAAAATGGAGACATGTGATGGTTTCCAAGATTTCCATGGGCTGTGTCTGATTTCCTTATCCATCCAGAGGCTGTTCTTTAGGTGCTGTTCCTCAGCCTTGTGAGCAGTGCCCTTTTCTGATGCTGTGAGAAGGCATGTCACTGCTGGAGATGCAGACCACACCGAGATGCAGACTCCTGTGCCCTGGGCCCACCTGCTGGGGCAAAAAAGTTTCCTTAGGGGATGATCCCAGATGATATATCCATTAACACAGCTATAGTTATATATGGCAGTTAACTGGCTGGTGATTAAGGCTGTTAAGCTATATAACTATGATCATCCTGTCTGAGTTTCACTTTCCTTATTTCATTATTTTATTATGCTGCAGCATGACAAGTTTTACATTGGGATTGCAACGTAGAAGCCTAAAAAAGGGAGTCATGCATTTGGCTAGATTTCCATTCCCTGTACTGCTGTATCTGACCTGTCTCTGCACAATATGTGAGCTCCTGGACTGAAACACCATTGCAGATAAATAGTTCTGAAATTTAAGAGTGATAATACACTAACAGAGTTTTAAAACCTAGTCTCATAGATACACATACCTTTATTATTAAAATAATAGAATTGATTTCAAATACTAAGGTCTTGTGGACTCTTGGAAAGTGTTCCAGTGGATGTTTGGACCATTGTATAAAGAAAAAGCCTCTCATCTGTATTTGCTTGATCTTTGGGAGAGATCTGTGGAAACAGAAGATTACTATAATTCCTCTAGTTTGCTATGGAGTTTACGATATTTACTGTACTAATTCCTCTAGATTACTGTAATTCCTCTAGCGTTCAGACAGAGAAGGCTGTTGGGAAGCTGAGGGCCAACCCTGTGCCTGTCCTTTTACAGGAGGGCTGTTTCTCCCAGTAGGGACCAAGCCCCTACTACTGCTTTTTTACAATGGCCTTGTCAAGAGCATCCCGTTGCCTCCGGCCTCACCCCCAGCAGCTGAGATATCTTTGCAGTACGTAATCTCGGGTACACTTTGTACCTCTCTAACATGCCTTTTTATTTGGGAACTGGTGCTCTGGAGAGCTCTCCGTGGTCTGCCAGTCTCTCGGTCTCTTAAACACTGCAATTTGGAGTCAGCAGTCACTGCTGGCAGGCATCATGAGATCTGACACCCAACTAGCAGTGGTTAGACCTGCTTGAAACAAGACAGTTGCTTTATCAAGCATCAGTTCAACAGAATACGTGGCAAATCTGCCTGCTAACCTGGATCTTTGCTTTCTTTTTCTTTTCCTTCTAGGAGTCAACTTGTTAGTGGGCACTGAAAGTGGTCTGATGCTGCTAGACCGAAGTGGTCAGGGGAAGGTTTATCCGCTTATCAATCGAAGACGTTTCCAGCAAATGGATGTACTTGAAGGACTGAATGTCTTGGTGACAATTTCTGGTAAAGTTAACTGCTCAGCATGATTTATTTTTTTCTTCCCCCCCCCCATCTGGCATGGCATGGCAGAAGGCTTTTCTTGGCAGCCTGTGTGTTGAGGGGGAAGTCCTGACTTGACTGAAGTCACTGGGTTTTCCATCATTTCTCGTCTCTGAGTTTGTTTCTGCAAAGTGAATCATTCTTCCACGCAGCAGCCCGGGCCTGCCTGCTGCCCGTCCTTCCCGCTGTGGGGTGGCTGCACGGGTCTGGGGGAAACGCCTGGCCTGGTGTGTTTGTTCAGCACCTGGGAGCTGTCAGTTAGTGCTCTGGGAAGTTCTTCCCTTCCCGTGGCTGCTTTCAACCTGACCCCTTTCTACCAAACCGTGGTTTGCTGCTTGGGTTTGAAGACTTCTTGGGTGTGAAAAAGCCGCGGAACGGGAACCGCTCGTGCAAAGCAGCGATGAGCAGCGAGAGCTGGTTTGTTTGTGAGAGGGGAAGGAGTGCAACGTGTGCCTGAGGTGGAAATCACCAGCCCCAGAAGGTGGATTGGTGCAGCTTTTGGCCTTGTCTCCCACTGGGTGCAACTGCAGACGGCCGAGCACCGGGAGATGAAGGGCGGTGGTGATCGCTCTGGTTGTGTTCTGCCCGCGGATGAAAAATATGTTTTGTGAAGCTGGAGGTTCCAGACTCTTTGGCTCCAGACAATTATTGCATAAGGTTATCCCGCTGTTAAGCAACTTCACGTGGTGCACTGTTAATCTTTCCTCGCAGGTGTTGTTCAGCCGCTTTGCCTTCCTTTTGGTTGGGTTGGTTTGTGAAATTGGCCGTGGTCGTGCTGTGCTGTATGTGGCAGGGAGAGGATGGCAAGTGAGGTTTCTTACAGTGGCCCCCGTGTCATTGTGCAGAGCCATCCCAAAATGTTGTTGAGGCTCCAGAGCACCTCTGACTCCACTGGAGGAGCTCTGGATCTCCTGACACTCGTGCGGAAGGACGCACACCCAGGCAGTTTAATCCAATTGAACGCATTAGTGGTGTCAGGTGACTGCAGGTCCAAAGAACTGTGATGGAGTCATCGACACGGGACTTCATTTCTCTCTAGAGCAGCCTTATTTTATTAATAATAAATAATATAACGATGTATTATTGTCAATTTACTATTGGCAATAATAATATTTAATTATTATTGTTGCCTGCTGTGTTCTCAGCTACTACAGCTGTGCTGTGAAATCTTCAAAAAGAAAAGAGGGTTTAAAAACCCACAGCCTCCCGTGTGTCCTTTTGATGCCTAATGCTCTCTGTTAAAATGTAAGCTGTTTGAAAAGCACCAGTTGACAGAGTTTATTCTATAGTAGACCTTGTAAACAGAAATGTTATATAATCCAACTTGTGTTCAACTTGCTGGTTTGAAGCTTACCCTCCACAGGCAAGGAAGGGCTGTGATTCGGTCCTGTGTGTGATTGCTTGGGGTTTATTTACCTTTTTGTCAGTCACGCTCTGAGTACCCTGACACATCCCTGACACATCCGCTTTCTTTGTTTCCTGCACAACTATGACTTCCTCTGTGGAGACACGCTACATTAACCCTTAACGACATCAGTTGAGCTTTGGCTGGTTCATGCCTTTGCCTCTGTCCCATCTCCTGCGTTCTGTCACAGAATCACAGCACGGTAGGGGTTGGGAGGCACTTCAAAGGATCAGCGAGTCCAACCCCCCTGAACAGGGTCACCTAGGGCAGCCCACACAGGAACAGATCCAGGTGGGTTTTGAATTCTCCAGAGAAGGAGACTCCACAGCCTCTCTGGGCAGCCTGGGCCAGGCTCCGTCACTCTCACCTTGAAAAAGTTTCTCCTTACATTTCCATGGAACCTCCTCTGTTCAGCTTGCACCCCTTGCCTCTTGTCCCATCATTGGACATCACTGAGCAGAGCCTGGCTCCATCCTCCTGACACTCACCTTTTACATCTCTATGAACAATAATGAGGTCACTGGAGTACAAGGCAGGGAAGAGGCATCCCCTGCCACCGAGGAGCATACTCAGGGAAACCGTGCTGCTCCTACACCCAAATTCCCCCTTACGTCCCCCTTTTGGCTTCTGTGCTGTAGTTCTCAATCTCAGCTACCCTCACGCTGGACTTGTTGGCTTTTTATTTGCGGTGAGTTTCTCCACCTCTCCAGGCCAACTAGGAGCTCTGCAAAGAGGTGGTATTTCTGCCAACGGCAGATTGGTTATGGAGCTGCCTCTGGGCTTCACCCCAGGGCTGCCACCGCTGCGCTGGGCACCTTGTCCAGCGCCCTGCAGCGCCCCCGGCCGTGTGGTCCTTCCAGGTTGTCAGGAAGGGATGCGCTGACCGTGGTGAGGTTTGAAAGGTGCCACCACGTTGTGCAAAGACGTTGTGGTGTGCTGGGGGACTCCAGGGGGTTAGCACCTAAAGTCGCTTTTGCTACACACTCTTGAGTCTGAAAACCTGAAATCATTTCTTCTCCCAGTTTATACCTGAAGTACAAAACGTTTTTGACAACCAGCCTTTGGATGCTGAGATACTGAGCTGCAGCAGCTGGTACGAGGAAGCTTTGCAGGTCAAAGCAGAGTAGTTAATTGGTTCTTCAGCCCATCCTTTTGTGAGGCACAACCATGGTTTCAGCTGCTGAGAGGAGAGCGCAGCGACGTGCGTGCAGAACACGTTCCACCTGTGACTCCCTGAGGGTTTTGGAGCCCAACTCCACTGATGGTGGCACTCGGGAAGGTAGGAAGAGATGACAGAGTAGAAGAACTGGTTGGAATCTGCCTGCTTAATCACCAAAACCCACAGCAACAATAAAAACAAGAACTCAGTGTAGGAAAAGGGACTTTGCATTCGAAACAATGTCTGTGGGAGAATCAGGGCCATGAATTCTTATAGAAGGCCCTGGCTGATCAGTTGATATGATGGTTGGAGTGCAGTTTTCTTTCTTACTTCACAACCATTAAAAAAAAAAAGACAAATTTGGAGAGCTCTTTAAACTGACTGGTAGGAATTTGCAAGCAGAAGGATCTAACCCCCCCCCCAATATGAACATGAAGAGCAGGGTAACTTGTTGAAAAACACCCAGAGCCATGTTTATTTAACTAAGCAGTCCTGCTCTTTTCATGTCAGGCTGCTGAAAGGCAGAGGAATTTCCTGTCTTGTGACTTTCCTTGTGGTCTAGACACTAAAACACAATGGGAACACACTTGAGAGATTCCTCTGTTGTTGTTGTTTTGAGAAGTGTTTCTGGTTGGAGAGAAGTACCCTGGTGCACATCATGTGAACCGCAGAAAAAACCCAATTAGCCACGTGCTGGGAAATTCCCCCGTGCACTGTTTGTTCTGAGTCTTCAAGTTTGACTAAGCTACTGGGGAAGCTAAAGCCATGGAAATATCCAAGAGAGAATTCATCTCCCAGTGGACAGGGAACATTCTGATGGGTTACAAAACATTCGGTGCCTTGCGCTGACCTTGAGCTCTCTGAGCTTTTCCTCGCCCAGAGGACCTGCCTTCAGGTCTGCTCCAAGTTCTCTGGTTTTCAGTGTTTCTAAAAGGGCCCTCGTGGCTTGTTCGCAGTGTTTTCATGGCAGGACCTTGCTTTAGTCAGCTGTGGGCTTTGGGGAATATTGCTTCCTACTCTAGGCCCTTTCCCAAACCTTTAGAAAGCTACAGGAGTCACGGGGCTTTTTTTCCTTCATGAAACATGGCTTAATAAATATGAAGTCAGGCAATAAATCAGGGTGCTCATTTACTGCCAAATCTGCAGCCACATTTGTAGTGGGGGACAAACAAAGGGCAGTGCAACGTTGCTTCACATTTCATTTCGTGCCATCAGAGCAGAGGGCCTTTTAAAATTAAATATCAGGTCCAGTATTTGAAAACAAGTCTCCAATTCCACTACAAATTTAAGCGCAGCAAACAGGTTTTTGACTTTGAATCTGCCTCCTCTTTTCTTCCTGCCCTTCCCCCCATCCAAATAATCATAAAAAAAAATAATCTTTTGGACTGTGTGTCTTTGTCATGGAACACCAGGGAGCAGCCTGTTTGCAAGCTGTGCTTCCCCACGTGCTGCCCCAGCCCCTGCAGCTGCTTTTCCTGAGGAGCCCGGCTCTGTCGGGGGGTCCCCTGCCAGCGGGGTAGGGGCTCCGTGCCAGCTCCGTGAGCCCAGTGTGGAGCTGGCTGGGCACAGTGGGATGGTCTCCATGCTCGGGCTTCGTGTCCTGCTGCGACCAGTATCCCCAACACCATGTGCCTGTCCCTGTCTCTGAAAGCAGCAGCCAGCTCTGTGCTGGTGCATCGTGTGGAGACGGAAAATAGCTGAACTCCATGGCTGGATCGGGCTGGCAGGCTGCTGGGTGGGCCATCCTGGCAGGTCATGGCTTCTGCAGCTCAGACCAGTAGGGTGTTCCGTGGCTGCCGGGTGGGCCATCCTGGCAGGTC
>JANVCC010000021.1:4104858-4119402 GCA_025345505.1 Todiramphus chloris collaris
AAAAAAAAAAAGAAAAAAAAAAAAGAGAAATCCAAACTACATATGTTTATTTTTTGTGCCTACCTCATTGTTTTTAATGCATAAAATAAAAGAGGTGGTTTAGTTTCTACGTTTTTAGATGAAAACCATTAATGTCTAATTTAATCTTAATACCAAAACTACCAGATCGAAAGGTTTCTGACTGTTATTGCATAGCAAGTTTCAGCAGGAGGAGAGAGAGGTCCCTTGGGGCACCAGTGGTAGCGGAATGGCAGTGAGACACTGATTCATGGCATTTGCTTACAGAATTTGGTGAAGCAAGCAGTTTTTTTTTTTTTTTCTTTTCTGTTTGTTTTTATTTTTAAAACCAGTTTCATCCTTAAGAGAAGTCTGAATTTAGCCTAAAACCAGAGGTTTCACTCTTCTAACACGTGGGCTTAGTAACAGGCAGGTAAAAATTAACTAGGCTAGTTCTCTAAACTGTTAAATGTTGTAGGAAACATTTTGGGGCGGTGATGTTTTTCTAAGAATGCAATGCACTAAAACTCTTTTAAGAATGTAGTTATTACTGCTTATTCATAAAGACAGCGTATTCCTGTGTTTAGATGTAAGATCCCAGCTCTGGCTTTTTCTTTTTTTCTTTCCTCTTTTTATTTTTCCTTCTTTTCTTTTTCTGTTTTTTCTTTTTTTTCTCCGTTTTGTTTTGCTTTTGGTTTGGCTTCGTTTGGTTTGATTTTTGTTTTGCTTTTTCTAAGTCAGTTTATTTTATGAATAAGTTCTGACATTTGTAATAAATGTCTTGAGAGTAATAATTTGTTTAATGGCTACATGTTCATTACTTGAGAAACCTTGAGTGTACAATGACCTGTCGGTGTTGTAATAATGCACAGTGTCACGATTCAGCCGTTTTCCTTTTTGTTTTCACTTCTTTGCTTTGGTTTTTTTTTTGGGTTTGGTTTTTTTTCCATTCCTTCGGTGGGGTACTTTGTTGACAGCTGCCTTAAGCTGTTCCTTCAGTGAACAGGCTCTCAGTGTTTCATGGGCTTTGTCTTCTGTCTTCTGCTGCGGTTAACTGTCCTTCATGGCATGACAGGTAGGGCTTTTTCAACGCGCGCTCTTCGATTCAGTCAAGCCGGTGGCTCGAGCGACTGCTCGCGCAATCAGCCAGGAGCACCCAGTGTGCAGAGCTCAGACCGGACAGACCCTTCTCCTGCTGTCACATCTGACTGCTGTAAACCCTCCAGCCCCGGTGAAGACTTCGCCGACGTCCCAGACGGTTGAAAAGCCAGCGGTAAACGCCTACCGCCGGCACACGCGTGTGCACACACCTCACACCCCACTCCCCCCCCCCCCCCCCCAAAAAACAAAAGAATCAAAACTCAAGAAAGCCTTACATTTGCTGGCGGTGGAGTAACCTAGGACTAATATTTTTTTGTTGTTGTTGGTTTGTTTTGGCTTGGTTGGGTTGGGTTTTTTTTTACAACGGTCTGACTTTTGGCTAGCGTTGAAGGTGAAGGATGTGTTCTTTTCAGGCCAGAAGAACGACCAACCTTTTGTACCATAACGAACTAAAGGGGACTCGGAAGCGCGACGCGGTGGTGGAACGTGGGTCTCATCACACAGCTGCCCTCTAGCGTAGTTTCCCGAAGCCGATTGCCATCCGCTGGCAGTCTGCGGGGTTTCCATCTTCCGCCGCTGTGTGCTCGCCCTTTAACCTAGGCCTTGAAAGCCGATGCTGTTCACCTAGAGGAAGATGCTCCAGTACTGTAGGGATGCCCAGGTCAAGTTCTGAGGCTCTGGGGAGGAGGGGAGGGGGTGGGTGAGGGGGAAACCTCCTTCCTTCAGTGGTGCTGCCAACCTGGCAGCTCCTGCCTCCACAGAAGTGCCGACGCGGCGAGGTAAAAATCAGTGTTACAAAACCACTCCGTACGCCAACATCGAACTCTTCAAACAGCGCTCTTGTAAGCGAAGAAGAAAAGAAAAGCTCCTAGGTTTAGTTTTAAGCTTTAATAAGTAATAATTTTTTTCTGTATCTTTTAAGTCAAAGTAACCCTAACTTGTATGACTGCAGTGTTTTTATTTTTTATCTTATGCACATGTTATGTTGGAGAAAATGTTTACAAGAAATGGTTTTGTTACACTAATGTGCATCACATATTTATGGTTTATTTGAAAGTGATTTTTGTGGGTTTTTTAGTTTTTCATAGTAGTAGTAGTACACTTTTTGTGATTTATAACCCCAGACTCTGCTGATTATAAAGATGCTGAACAATAATACAAAATGACAAACTGCATTAAAATTACTAATCGTAGAGCTGCAAAGCAGACTGGTGACAAGTAAAACACTCAGCCTTTTTTTTGCAGTGCTATCTAACTTGTCTTCTGTGTATTATGGAAATTACTGTTTTTTCCCCGTTTTTCCTTAAATAAAGTCAAATTGACACCTATTTTATGTGGAAAGTATTTTGAATATCTGCTGGCTGCAGAAATCAATCTGCATGTTGCCTAGTTGCATGGATTACAAGCACGAAAGCCTTATTGTCAGATCTTATAATTTTAGAGACTTTGACAATAAATGTGGGCTTTTGAGGGCTTTTTTTTTTTTAATTGTTCTTTTGGCTTCTTTTTGTTAATTTAACTTTTTTAAATTGCATAAAGCCCTGGTGCAGCTGCTCTCTCAAGAATCGCAGTTGACCTTTAAAAACAAAAAAAAAGTGAAAAATACAGAAAGATCAGTGAGCATCCCAGGGGTTCAGAAAGAAGTTGTTGCACAAAGGAAGAGCCTGGGCACGTCGTGGACGTGCCCTCCCACCACACCGCTCCGAGGCGTGTGGGTTTTGGGAGCTGGCATCGCTTTGTGCCGGGAGAGAGCGCGATGAACCCGAGCCCTGAGCCAGCTCCTTGCACAGAAAAGCCCAGCTCCAAAAAAAACCTCAGGGTTTCTTGAATCACAAGCCATGAGTACGGAGCAGGTTTGATGCGAAGCTGCTGTTTGTGCCTCCAGGGGTTTTTGTTGGCCTTGTGCTCGTGTTTTTCCACCGCAGGCTGTGGCTGTTTGCTGAAGTGGAGATAAGCAGTAGACGTTTCCTTCCGACTAGGCTGGTCTCTGCAAGAGGAGGAGGAGGAAGTCTGTGTTCCCGGGCTCTTGCCCTTCCTCACACTTTCATCTGCAGAAGGCATGGGATGTGGTGTGTGTTGAAAAATGGTTCAGGGTTTCACTTGCTTCCTATGGACAAAGGCATCCGAAAGCCTCGAGCCCCACGGCTTTTCCTCTTCTGCAAGCGGAGATAGTGACTGGGCTTAAAAAATTAGCAGGACCAGCCAAGTGCTGGTCAGGCTCCTGCCAGCCCCACTCCAGTTGCTGCCCCAGAGCTGCTGGTTTTCTGCAGTCGTTCTTGACCCGTTGAAGACTTCCCCAGTTAAACATAGTTAGCATAGCTGAGCACTTCAACTCATGAGGAGCCGTTGCTCGGTACGGCTGCAGTGACTGCAGGGCAGCTTCACAGTGGGCACTGGCAGAGGCCAGTGAGAAGAGAGAGAAGTGAGGAAGTGAGAGGAGAACTTGCAAAACCTTCACGCTCCTGTGAAGAAAAACACAACTGCAGCGGAGGAGAAAATAGAAAGCTGAGAGCATGGGAGCAGATCGCAGTCCTGGGTGGTGGGAGAGGCCCACATTTGTCCCTCATGAAGGGAGGATGGATGTACACTGGCAGAAGAGAGCAAGTAGCACAGCAAAAGAACACGTGCATCTTCATGAGGAACAACTGCACTAGTCAGATCAGAGAAAGAAATGATCGAGCATCAAAAGGAGAACTTTAAAACATTTGTTTACAAAGCTTTTAAATACACAAAATAGGAATGAAAAGTGTAGGATGCTTGCCCATGAGATTAAAGTGAAAAACTGTCAAACTAGAAAAGGTACAAGAGCCAGCCCTTCGGGGGCATTGCCGTGCTGGAAGACGCGTGCGAGAGCATTGGGCTTGTGTAGGACCTTGTATGAAAGGGGGAAAGCCTGGTTTTGTGGGCTGCCACCTTTGTGCAGAGAGCTTGTTGATTCTTCTGCTTGTGTCTATATTGTAGTCTGGGATGAGGACTGTAACATTGCTAAAGGGAGGCTCAAGCTGGAGAAGGAACTTCAAGAAAAAAACCTTGTGTTCCACACGGGCCTCTACTGTATCAAAATGGGCCAAGACAACAACTTGGATGCTGATAGCAATGGGAATGCATTTCCACCTCGGTGTCTGGTGGCCTGTTACCCACCCATGAGCTCCAACATCTCAGCCCAAAGCTGTTTCTCTTCCTCCAACGTGTCTGAGGAATTGCCAGCACCGAGTTGTGCCGCGTTGCTTGTGCAGTGTTCCATAAGGACTTGTCACGGCCCTTCTGCTTTACTTCCTGCTGGCTCTTACTTAGCTCTTAAATCCCAAGCAATCCTGGGAATCGTAACTTTTTACCCCAGGAGGAATGTGTTTTTATGGCCAGGATTTCAGCTGCATGTGAGGGGTGTCCCTTGCCTGCTGGGCTATTTTGGTTCCTGTAAGGGATGCAAGTTCCAACAGCCGTGTGCACCCAGCAGCTGGAAAAATGTTGGCTGTAGCTCTCTTCCAGCGTGCACAAATTCCCCGCTGAGCTCCAGCACCCAGCTCTTGGCCTGTTCCCAACCCATTAGCACCCAGCTCTTGGCTTATTTCCAACCTACTGAAGGCAGGACGTCTGGTAATGTCTTCTTTCCACTGAAAACTCCTTTTTTTTTAACACACTGCAGTGTAGGTGCTGCTCCGGGAGGTGTGGAAGTGCAGGGGCAGGCACCAGGATTGGAGAGGGTTAAAGGAGAATGTCAGGTAATCGCAGTCACTTAATTTTCACTCCTTGATCGTGTGGCATATGCTCCAAGAAAGGGTAAAAACTACTCCAGAGATACTGACCATCTTACTCCTCCTCCTTATCTCTCTGTTTTGTCCCACTCTTGTTCTAAACAATAGAAAAATGAGGGAGAGAAGTAGGGAGGAAGGTGTTTTGTTGTTTTAAGAAAATAAATCCCTGACTCAATATAGTATGCCCCTTCCAGCTGAGGAAATGACAGGGTTTTGGGTTTTTTTCCCTTTGTTAAATTATAACAGGAAATTCACTTTAATGGTTCATTCTCAGGCTGTTGTGGTTCTATGGGGTAAATATGCGGCATGGGAAAGTCAGATTAATTTGTTCCAACTGCTGCACAACAGCTCAAGTTTTGCTTGCCCACTGCGTGAAATGTTCATTGCTCAACCTTGTACTTGTCATTCGGTGTAATTTGTCCATTAAAAGGCATTGCCACCCTTCAATTTTAGTTTAATATTTGCATCTCCTAAGCAATTTTGCCCACGGTGTGTTAGCCATGGGGAAAAAAAAAAAAGCTTTTCTGGCTGTGAAACAAGTGCAGTGAAGGGATTGTGAACTGCTGCCTGGCTCAGCTCTCGTCACGGGGAGGTTACGGATGAGTCCCCTTGGTATAGTCAGCAAGACTGTCTCATGAACAGGCAAAGCTGAAGGACAGAGGAGAGTAAATGATGTGTTTGGGAGCTTGTAGTGAGTCAAATTTTAAGTGAAGACCTTTCACCTCAACCATTAAACTGCCTTGGCCCCTTGGGGTACCAATGTCCCTGTCGGTGTGTGATGAAGGCAATGGAGTGTAGCCCACATGGTCACTGTCCTGGGCCAGATAGTGATACTAACTTCTGGGAATTCCCACGGGAAGCTGGTAGCAAGGCTAGCCCTGTGAGAAAGCAAAGCATAGCGGTAATTCATGTTTTCCTGCGTTGTTGCAATGATTTTACCCACTTTTCCACCAGTGCTAAGCAGACGTGTGGATGTAGGTGATGTAGAGCATGCTTACTGGCAACAGGGAGGGGTCCTGGCTTTTGGCAATCCCGTGTCTCCTACCGGTAGTGGTAGGAGAAAGTGGACCCAGATCCTCCTAGAAGAGCCTTGTCAAGAGGCTTGCCCACCCCACTGCAAGCTTAAGCATTTGTTTCATTTCAAACAGAACACAGACATAATCTAATTCTCCCAAGCACTTCGTTGTGTCCTGATCTCCACCTAATGCTTAAATGTAGTCCCAAACCTGAAGGCAGACTTCCTGGCAATGGATCCTGCCACGGTGCAGCCTACGCAGAGCAGCTGGCAGAGCCACACTTGTGACAGCAGACAGAAGCTCTGTCCTAAGATCTGGCTCCCTGGGCTTCATTAAGCCTTAAACTTACCCCAATCAAATCACAAGAACTTCTGAAAAAATTCATATGGAAATTTTCTCGATGTTTCAGTAATGAAATTAACTGAAAGATAAGGAGAGAGCACAAACTGGCATAGAATGTTAAAATGCAAAGTATGTAATTACAGACTCACAGTTGTAATGACTCTAATGGATATCAGAGACAAGTATAAAAGGAGAATAAATTATTTCAGGGCATAAAGAATCAGTTATGGGTAATTAAGCTGCAATTATCATTACTGTGCGGCCGTGATAGGGGTTTTTAAAACCTAATTTTTCTAAAATGGAATAATGCAAGTTAAGCTTAAATTCATCTATTATCTGCCATTCAGATAAAAACATTTTTCTTCTGCTTTTCAAAATGTGCCAGCGGGACCGATCTCGGTTCTACACCAGTGAAAACGTCAGGGATTTTTATGAAGGGATTTATTCCACGTCGCATCTTTTAAACTCCCGGTCAATGGAGTGCCCAAACCCACAGCTACTGCCAGACGTGTGAGCCAGCAGTCAGGGTCAACAGAGCTCTTTCTGTGCTTAAAGGGAAGTGATGTGGTAAACTGGTAACGCAGGGGACTGATGCAGAGCAAGGATGGCACAGCTTAGAGCAGGCAACAGCGTTCTTGGTTCAATCCACAGTGCTGAGGTGGCTGAACCTGGACCTGTGGCTGTTGAAGAGTTTCAGGTTGCATTATCACGAGGAGTGGTCGTTGAGGTGACCCTTGTCTTAAAAAGGGGCCCTTGTAAAATGTGTCAGGTGAGCAGCTGATCGATGAGCTGGTGCGGTGTGTGAAGGACCAGTGTTCTGCTCAGGAACTCAGAGACCTGGGGTGGCAGTGGTGTTACAAAGGATGAGCCAGCAAAGCAGCAGGACAACTCCTCTCCATCTTAAGGCACTGAAGACTTGGCAGCTGGAGAGTGACTCCTTACTGGTACCAGTCTACAAACTCAGAAGTAACACAGATTTCAGACAGAGGTTAACTTTGCCTGTGTTGGGTGGTAACTCGCACAAAGAAGCAAGGACGTGAACTCTAGGTTACTCCTAGTGCTGTCTCCACAGATGACACAAAGTAGTTAGGGGTACTGTCTATTCTGTCCTAGTGAGACTACATCTGGAGTACTGGGTCCAGTTCTGGCCTCCCCAGTTCAAGAGGGACAGGGAAATACTGGAGAGAGTCCAACAGAGGCTACAAGCTTGATGAAGGGACTGGAACATCTCTCTGATGAGGAAAGGCTGAGAGCCCTGGGGCTGTTTAGCCTGGAGAAGAGAAGCCTGAGAAGGGATGGGTGTCAAGTAGAAGGGACCAGACTGTTTTCAGTGCTGTCATGTAATAGGATGAGGGGCAATGAGCACAAACTGCAACACAAGAGGTTCTGTCTCAACATGAGGAGAAGTTTTTCTCTGTGAGAGTGCCAGAGCCTGGCCCAGGCTGCCCAGAGAGGCTGTGGAGTCTCCTTCTCTGGAGACTTTCCAACCCCACCTGGCTCTGTTCCTGTGTGGGCTGCCCTGGGTGACCCTGCTCTGGCAGGGGGGTTGGACTCGATGCTCTCCAGAGGCCCCCTCCAACCCCTACCATCCTGTGATGTACAGAGAGATTTCTCCAAGTCCCTAAAACCTGGTTGACCTTTGGTGTTCTGGCTGGTTTCCAGCTGCTGCTGCACAAATATTGGGGTTCCCAGGACCATGGGTGTGTCTCAGATACCTTGGGCATCTGGGAGGGTGCTGCATGCTTGGGTTTAGGTGCCTAAATTCCATCAGAGGTTTTCGACACGTTTGTCAGGGGTTGTCATCCATTGCATGTGTTTGTGTGCTGCCTTGCATAGCTTAACCAGTCGATGCTGTAATACAAACCTTTAGAAAAAGGATGTAAAAGAAAAAGGCTGAAAAATTGGAAAATACCAGGGTTTAACATTCCTCACTTAAACTTAACCCAGACACCTCTGACTACTGCTCAGCATTTAATTACATTTATAGACTTTTCTTCAAGTGCCATACTCACTCTACAACAGATGGTCCTCATGGGAGGGATAAGTGTTCAAAAACTCTCTTTTTATTCTCATTAATTAGTTTAGAGCCTTACATATGTCATACTTGGTGTCATCCAAAGTACTCTCTTTCTCCTAAATTATATCAACTTAGTACTGTTCACAAATACTAATGAATTTCTCTACATTCCTGTAAAGTGAGGAGGTTTCAGTGGGCTTTTTTTTTTTTTTTTATTTTTTTTTAAATTTAAGTAAGAAATAAAATTTTTGGATTTTTTTTTTTATGGACGAGAATTTACAAAGCACTTTGTCTCAGAAAAAAAGCCAAAATGAAACATTGCAGTATTTGGACAAAACAAATTTCTTTACTTCTCATAACTGTAATATTTTGCTTGCTATAACAACCACCAGGATGTAATCATGTTAACTGTAATTTGAATTTTTAAGGTGGTTTCATATCGCTGCCTCCATCCCATCCCATGATGTCTATATGAGGTGCTTTTCTGGTCCAGCTCACAAAGTTTGTCTCTGAAGGAACCGTTTGGGCTTTTGAGGTGTTGGGTACAGCTATAAAAACCAACGTCCTGGTTCCAAAGATTTAGGTGCCATTAGGTATAAATGCTTTCTAAACTTTATGACAATGATTAAATGTTTCAGAGTGTATTGATTAAACAAAATAATCCCGTCTTGGTCAAACTGACCTCAACAAAATTTACCTCTTGCCTTCCTCGATCCGCATGCATGTATTTCACATGACTAGCATTTTTTTTGCCCATGGAAGTATCAGTTAAATGGCAAATTAATTTTCTGATTAGAAAGGGAAAGATTGAGGTGGAAAATTTTTTTTTGTGATTTTTGTATATGAAGCACTGAAGCAATGTTTTGACCAGGTGGACAAAGTTTTCACTTGTGAGCTGCCCCATTTCTTGCTCTCTTGGCCCAGGTGTGAAGCTGCTCGCTGCCTTCAGGCCATGGCACCCACAGGTCTCAGCTGCAGACTCATGACAGACAGATGCCAGTCATGTGTATTTTGGGTAGGTACCCCCCAGCAATGGTTTGGAAGGGAGGGTGGAAGCACCAACTCAGAAGACGCTGCCAAGTGTGCAAGCCCTTCCCCAGCTGTGCTAAACACAAATGGAGCATCAGTCCTTGGAGCTCAGCAGGTCATGTCTCCAACTCACTGAGGTAAGAAAGAGCTTGGGTAGATGGCTTGATTAGAGAGGACACAAGCTGGTTGTTTCCTAAGGAAAAACCTCTGCCCAGTAGAACAAAGGTTTAGGCTGAGAAGGAGGAAAAAGAGTGACTGTGCAATGCTATAAGACCAGTGTCTACCATGGGGGCCTGACTTCTCATGCCTGTTTCTCAAGCTTGTCTTTGGAAGATGATTTATTCACTGCCTTCAAACATGTATCGTCTGCCTAAAAGCGCAAGGTGCATACCTTGATCTTTCATTCACGAAGACAGTGTAAAATTTCCACAAATTCTGCCTGGGGGCTTTTAAGGAGTGAGTTGTGGCATCACTGATGACATGGGAGGTGGACACAACCCGTCAGTTTGCAGCTGGGATTCATTGCAGCAGAACATTTGTTCCTAAAAGACCAGCCAGAATGGAGGATCTGGAGCGTGACTAAGAGTGAAAACATTCCCTCGTGGGGTTTTCCCAGTCAGAAATACTGCCTGGAAGTGAAATCTGTGGATGGAGTGAAAACCAGTAGAAATCTGGAAAGCTCAGCTCCCCTCTAAAGGCAACGGCACTCCAGGTACACCAGAACAATGAAAGTTAATTCAGGTGAAATGTGGGGAAACGGGCAATGGAGAGTTGCCTTCTGCTGGTAGAAGATGGTGAGCTCCATCTTCTGCTCTCTGATTTTTGTGCACCCCATGACCACAGCACAGCCAGGAATCACATTCCAGCTACTTCCAGACCCATCTGTGAGTTCCTGTATACACCAAGGCAAGGGAGCAGATGGCCCCCACAAACATCTCTGTTCCTGGGATGACAGACAAACCTCCTTCACCAGATCTTTTGGAGCCGCTGCTGAAGCGGGGCTGGCCAGCCCCTGGCCACAGACCACCACCAGCAAACCCACCTGGGCCTTTGCTGGACCTCTCCATAGAAAAAGGTAAAATGCTCTTAGACCTGTGTGATTTGGTGGTCACCTTGACTGGTGAGAGGCACATACTTTTGCCACTCAAGTGCCCTGGGGACCCCAAGGGCTGGCGCTAGTGAGCTGGGCCATGCGCATTGCCCCGGCAGCTCTGCCATGGAGAGTAGGAAGGAGAGCAAGAGGTCACAAAAAAGAACAAGTGAAGCTGTTGATCTCTTTTTGACCCACTTCTATAAATAGAACCAACTCTTTTGGTTTCAGTTTTGTTTCTAGCTGTGGAGAGCATCATCTTCTTGTTTATGTTTCTGAAAAGGCTAAAATGGTTTCTAGGTTTTCTTCCCATTCTTTTGTGATAACAGCACTGGGTGGAGGAAGACATGATTTCCCAGTGCCTGGGAGATGTTTGCATGCTGAGGTCAAATATACAGAAGCTCAAGTTCCTCTCTCAGCACCCCTAGGAGAAGGAGCAGAGACACCAGGGACTGGGGTTGGGTGCTGCCCACAGCTTGTGCCCCATAGCCAAAGGACACAGAGTCTGAGGAAGCTGGTGAGGCTTTACCCATGGTGCTGCACCTTGGGGCTTGCTCAGCTGGGTGCCACCGAGCTGGGGGAAGCTCCCCGCAGCAGATCCTGCTGCTTGGTGAGACCTGTCATTTAGGATGGTCCTACACCCGGAGAAGCAGGAGAAGCAGCTTTCTTCCTTCTGGCAACTGTGCCTTCAGGACCTGCAGGACTCACTAACTTCTCAGATGTCTGAGAGTCTTGTATTTTTGCAGCAGCTGTAAATTCAGTCTTGGAAAAAAGTTGTTGCTCCCATTCCCTCCTCCTCTGCCCCATATTTTCTGCTCTCTGTCCTACCTTCTGCTCTTCAGCAGCTATCATCCTTCTGTTTCTGCCCAAAGTAATTGGTTGGAGCAACACACTGGAGATGCTGTCAGTGGATGCAGCTATTGCCTCTTCTAGCAAACGGGCAACTGTGTGGTACTGGGATTGCATCTCTGCCCTACGGTGCACGTGCCCAGTGCAAACTGTCCCAAGATGGGCAGACACTCTTGCTTTTAATCAAACAGCTTTGGGCTAATACGGAAATCGGTGCAAAAAAGAAAGGGAGGATTTGCCTGAAGGGGTGAAGCTGCAGAAGAGGTTTTGAACAGGCCAAATCCAAATCTTGCTTCTAAAGTGGCCATCTGTTTGCAAAGTGTGCATCTGCAAATGCTCTAATTTCATGTACGTGACTTGGTTTCGAGTTGGCTGTGGTAACTCTGAGGCTTGGCTAACGAGGTTTTGTAATCACTGTCTTCACCGCTTACTCTCAGCTGTGTTGTCCGTGCCGACGTTTCTCAAACACTGAATGCAGAGGCCTAGAATTTCCTTTTGGATTGGAAATGCGGCGCTATTAAGCAAGCCCATTTTGCAAGCTCTAATCTCTCCAGGAAACACACACCATCCACATGAAGAGGTGACTATCAGAAAAGAGCATCCAGTTTCCTTCCAGTAAGATCTGGGCTGAGCTCGTATCTCTCAGGATGATGCTGAGTGCTTGCTGGCACACGGCAGAGGTTCTCGTGGGAGTTTTGTGCAATGAGAAGAGATTGGGAGATGCTCAAAAAAAAAAAATATATATTTTTTGGAGGTTGTGATGGGTCAGAGATAAAAAGCTAAAGCGTGTCTTTGCAGAGTGAAGAGCATTGATGCTGTACATGTACATGCTTGTAACCACGATGCACAGATTCTGCTTCTGGCAGTATCTTGATGGCTGCATGGTGCAAATTTTTCACATTCTTTCTTTTCCCCCTTTTTTTAACATTAACATAGGCAACTTCAAGCCAGAGCCTAGGGAGGTTCACATCGCCGGTCAAAAAGGTCTCTTTGCTATTTCACAGTAAGAGATTTCACACACCATGGGGACTCGAGAGCTGCTTGGGGCTGGCAGTTTTATTACCAGCGTGCATCAGGGGATTGTAACACGCAGCCGTGGAGAGGCTGTGCCCCTCACCTTGGAAAGTTTTAATGATGATGGTATTTGTTCCCAGATTCTTAAGATTTTAGCATTCAAGCCTATTCTAAAAAGACCTCCAAGATAAACCAACTTTCATTTACTTGCACTTAAAAAGCAGTTCAATTAATTTCAGCACATGGGATTTCTGTTGTGTTTTTCCTCAAGTAGGGAGGCTTTTCCTGGAAGGACCTTTGAGGGTACTGCTGTACCGCTGCTTTGATAATTAGTTCAGGTAAACTCCTAGTAATGAATAGCAATGAGCAATCCTTCCCCAGTAGACAGGCAGTGCATTTTATATGTACAGTCTTAGTCCCTTAGACAGAATGTAGTCATCTCCTTATTATATGCTTTTAAGATGTATTGTGGCAGCAAATTTCAAGAGAGAGCTGATAACCATGCAGACTCGCTTCTGGCTCCTTGTTATTTTCCCCATCGTACTCGTCTGAGATTGATGGAACAACACTGCCTGCAGAAGATTGTGGGGAACAGCCTCTAAAAGAGACATTGGGTAAGACTGGAGACATCCTTTTAATTCCTCCTTTTTGTCTTTCTTTCTGTCTCTTCAAAAAGACCTCAAAACACCAGAAAAACCCAAAGGTTTTATCTAAGTTCTATCATTTAAACACGTTAGGAACCCATTTTGATGTTGTCGTCTGTTAAGAGATTCAAATTCTCACCGCACTTAAAATACTCCACTTAAAATACTCAGCCTACTTCAGCCGAGTACGACTGGAGTGTCAGATGCATCCCGATTGGAAAGGCAGGGTGCCTGATTCTGCTGAGGAAAGCAGGCGAGCTCTGGACGCGTTGACGCGATGTGCTGTTCGCGGAGCACGGCGGCACCCAAACACTGCTTCACCCTCTCTGCTTTCGGCAGAATGCATCGTTGGTTGGATTTCTTCATGATTTGGAACAGATGGTTTGTAGTCCAGTTTGCTATCGGTTACCAGAGGGGGGCCCCTGAGCTACAATGACCTTGTATTTTGGTCCCTGCGAAGTCTCCGCTGGCCCGGCGCAGTAACTACGCGCCTGTTATTTCTCAAGTGCTATAAAAATGCAAGTGGATAATTTCACAAGTTAAGCTTAAAATAGCTGGAGTGTAAATGTCGGTAGCTTTTCACGTAGGTGCATTGTGCTTTTTATATCAATTTGCTTTTCATAGCTTTATATTGCTCTTTTTTTTTTTTATTGCAAGAAAATGGATATCAGGCTTGCTTGGGATATTCAAAAGATATTGCAGGGAAATGAAAATGCTGCCTAAATAAATCCTATCTAGAGACTCTTCCTTGTCGAGGGAATATGTATGAATCATTTAGGCTGCACAGCAAGAGCTGGCCTTGAGCAAACCCATTTGGCCATGCTCGACTGGGGTTCTCCCTTGACTGGTGCAGTGCTGAGACAGGGAGTCCTGCCACGGGACTGTCAGATTCAGGTTTTGTCAGTCCCCAGGTTTGAGGTTGTTTAGGCCAAATGTCTCAGTTTGGGTTATCTCTACTTAACCTTTTTGCACAAGGTTGTGTGAGTCTGTGGATACATGAATGGATTGATTTTTTCCCCCCCTCAAGTCTGTGCTGGTGTGTTAGGACTTTAAACTGTGCTGGTGTGTTAGGATGTGTGTGGTCAAGGGATTGGAGAATAGATCCTATGAGGAGCGTTTGAAGGAGCTGGGTCAGTTTGGTTTGAGGAAGAGGAGGATGAGGGGAGACCTTATCACTCTCTACAACTACCTGAGAGGACATTGTAGAGAGGCTGGTGCTGGGCTCTTCTCTCAGGTAATTAGTGACAGAACCAGAGGGAATGGCCTCAAGTTGAAACAAGGTAGGTTTAGACTGGACACTAGGAAAAAAATTCTTCACTGAAAGAGTGGTGAGATATTGGAATGGGCTGCCCAGGGAGGGGGTTGAGTCCCCATCCCTGGATGTGTTTAAGCATCGCTGAGATGTGGTGCTGGGGGACATGGTCTAGGGGTGAACTTGTAGAGTAGGGTTAATGGCTGGACACGATGACCCCAAGGGGCTTTTCCAACCTAAATGATTCTGTGATTCTGTGACTTTGTGATTTTAAACTGATGGACCGAAACTTATTTATTTTATCACTGTTGGGAATTTATTTTTAAAAAGTGATGTATTTGAGCCATAGCTAAAGAAAGCATGGCATCCTTGAAGTGAACAGTGTGTGATAAGGAGAGGAGAGGAGAGGAGAGGAGAGGAGAGGAGAGGAGAGGAGAG
>JANVCC010000021.1:4119412-4240468 GCA_025345505.1 Todiramphus chloris collaris
AGAGGAGAGGAGAGGAGAGGAGAGGAGAGGAGAGGAGAGGAGAGGAGGGAACAAGCAGATAAAATCAGAGCTAGTTAAGTTAGCAGTGTAAGTGCCGTCGTGCACAGACAGATGGGTACCAGATGCTTTTTTGGTAGATCATAGAATGATCATACGTACCATATGAACTGAGGTAGAAGAAAATACTTTAACTGAACTCTGCTAACCTTGTAAAATAAAAAAGATCTGTAAAAACCTGCATGAAACCTAGATTTTTTTTTTTTCCTGAAATAAGTAGGGCTGTATTTGGTATAAAGTGTATGCTTTTCTTTAATATTCAAACAGGAAAATATTTCAAGCTGTTTCAGTCTCTTGTGCTACTGAAAAACCTCTGGATACATGATAAAATGAATATTTATTGTGTATCACAGACGGGAAAGGGAATTGTTATTTTTGGAGCCAGGCAAAAATGATACATGGCTTCTTTTTGCTGAAATATTGATTAAATCTTTCACAAAAAGAAAGCTGGCAGTGGACCAAAAAAGTACAGACTGCCCATTAAAAAACATTAATTTTGTACTGGATATTTAGTCTTGACAAAGTGGAGAGAACAATCCATTAAAAAAAAAAACAACCAACCAACCAAAGACATGGAAGAAGACTGAAGAGCCAGGACTGAAAGGAGAGACAAGTGAAATACTGATGTGACAAATCACACAGTGTGTCCACTCCTGCAGATGCCTTCCCTGCTGTACTGGTGTCCATATGATAGATTTGGATGGATGCAGAGCCACAGATCCACTATTCCTAACTTTACCAGCAGGAACATGTGGAACAAATTCCTTGTCATATTTGCTAGGGGGAAAAAAACCACATGCAGGTAATGTTCATTGTAATAGGTGTCCTGCAGAATGTCATAATTAGAAATTTGAGCCAGGATTCCTAAATTCCTATAACCCAGAGACCGCAGAAAAATTTGAAAATATACATCAATGGGTGACATTAAACTTTAAGACAGGAGTGATTATAATGACCACGTGGCTTGCCATTTTCCAGGATGTCTTTCCAGAAGCTAATTCTAATTGTTCTGTGGTACTTTCCTCCCATCTCATTCCCCAGCACTGCTGCCTTGCTCCAGTGGAAAACTGAACCAGCTCAACCAGGGTGAGCCTTTTTGTTGTCAAGTGAGCAGCAAGCTTGTCAAAATCAAATTTGTAAAGAGGAAGCAAGTTGAAGGCTCTCAACATGTGGCAATTCTTCCGGAACGGGACAGGCGACACGCAATCTGGGACGGCCCCCGAGGACACCAGATCAATGGATACTTGCACAGAGATGTTGCCCAAGTAAACACAGTCACAGGGTCTTATTTCACAAGCGTGTCTTCCTAGTACTTGAGTAGTAATAGGATGGGGTCTGTAGAGTGAACTCTGGGTACCTTACGGCTGCCTTGCTCACCTAGAAAAACAGAGGTCTACAACTTCATGAGCTGGAGCGCAAAGCACAAGGTTCAGCATGGAACAGATGCAAGGGCTGCATTGTTTTCAAACATGAGGTTGCCCTCGGGGACGTACCTACATTTTCAGCTCCATATTTGTGCTGGAGCTCCGTATGGTTACGTGAGTAGAGCACGTACAGTACATTCTGTTCTGCAATCAGTGTCCATAGGTTTCATTTCACTATGTCCCACGTGAACTCAGCTTGACGATAAGTGCTGAGTGTTCTGGTCAGCTGTCCCATCAAGCATTGCTCCAGCACCATACCAGATGTTTTCAGGAAACCTCTCCGTGTTCTGCACGGTGCCCTAGAAAGCACAGTGCTGTCCTGGGCCCATCAGTGTCATTCCTGCAACTCCATTGCTCCTGCAAATGGGTGCCCTTCTAAAATTCTGACTTCTTGTGTGGAGAAAGCCTTGATGTGCTTCATGGTCTTTGGAGTCACGCACATAAACGGGGGACTGGCAAGTAGTTGAATCTGAAGGTAATGAGGAAGATGTAAGCAATCAGCTAGTCCTACCTCTTCAGATGGGTCAACCAAAAGCAGGTACTTTTGGTTAGGGTCAGAGTGATGGGATGGAGGGGAAAGACCTCCATTGCATCAAAGGCCAGCTGCCTCAGGCTGCGGGAAGAGCTTGCTGCAACGGCCTGCCAACGTGAGAACTCCTGCATGTAAACTTTAGTCTTTGCACATTCGCTGTCTGTTGTTTGCTAACCCCCTTGGGTAGATGATGATGATGCATAACAGAGGAATGTGCAATGCCACCATTAAGTGCCTTTGCCCAGCACAAAGACTAAGTGGCAGACGGGAAGTTGTTTGTGACTAGACAACGGCTGGACTTCTGGAGCTGCACGGTGCTGGGTTCAACCAGTAGGAAGAGAAACAAAGGGCACAACAGAAAACGCTGTTACTGAACTTTTAAAGTTCATATTACACGTGCATGTGATTCTGGCTGCCCTACCTCAAGCAGGGTATGAAATTACAAAATGTATGCACATGGGCAGCAAGAATGGCACAGAGGACCTGAAGCTGCATCCCCTGCAGCAATGTTAGATACCTGATAGCATAAAAAAGAGTTAGCAGTTGGAGGATGAAGCCAGGAATAGAGACTGGAAGTATTCCAGATTCCTGGAAGCCAGGTGGTGTTGGCATCAGTGCTTTCTGGAGGCTCTGAAAGACCTTAATTGCTGGTTCCCAGAAAAGATAAGGGTGAAAAGTCATGCTACATGTACCATGTTCTTATGTCTTCTTAAACAGTGGCTGCAGGTTACTGTCAAAACCAGATATGGGTCTATGTGGACTTTCAGTCTGACCTACGGTGACTGCTGTGACCTTCTTATGATTTCAGATTCCCCAGCTCTCGTGGATATTTCTCTGTGATGCTGCAAGCCCCAATCCCTGACAGTTGAATGGCCTGTGAAGGGTCATAGGGTCTTTGGAAGATCTGGAGGTGTTTTCCACTACTTTCTTTATTAAGAAGATTTTTTCCCATACATATATATGTGTTGCTTTTTCTCCCGATGTCACAAAGGTCCAGAACACCTTTTGTAAAAGGCTTTTAAAGCCTTTTACTAGCAAAAGAGTAAACTGTTTCCTGAGGAAGCTGCAACGTGTATGTAGGTGTATATATGCACACAATGAAGCATGCATTTGGAGGACAGAAAAGTAAAGAGTCTTGTGATCCAGGCAAAACATTGCTGAGAAACGTCTTCATACCAGGAGAGCTGCTGGCTGTGATGTGGGCAGCCTTTGTGAATGAACCAGGTACTTGGCTGGGTGGCCTCTCTGCAGTGGTGGAAAGCTGGAGAGTGATACTGTTGGATTCCTCATGGTAGCAACAGCCTCTCCTGCAGTTGTACCACTCTGTGTACTCCCCGTCTTCTGTGTCCTGGCCCTGCTTCAGCTCAAGACCTACCTTTTGCTGTGGCTGTATCAGTAGGTAACTTACCTCTGTAGAAAATAAAGCTTCTTTTAATAGCAAAAGGTAATAAAGTTCCCAATCCAAATATGTGATCTGGTTATAGCAGCCTGGGCATCACTGTTAAGGGTGCTGAGAGGACAGAGATCTGCAGAGTGATGAGGGTTATGGAGGAGAGCAGGTTCAGAGATGGACCAGAATAGACATCAGGAGCACAGCAGAACTTGGCTCAGAGTGCAGATGAATTTTCATCCACTTAACTGCAGGTAAATTTGTCCCCCGTCTAGAAAGAACTGTTTCTGAAAAGGGCTTGATAATGTGCATAAAATACAGGGTGTGCAAACTCTGCATTTTGTTTATTGGACGTGAAACAGCTGAACCCAAAGCAATTTGAGTTTACCCATGACAGGACCTGAGTCAGGCATAAGCCCCGTTGAAAGCACAGCCTCTTTAGTTCATTATTCCTCCTGTGCACCAACTTTGGATGAAGACTCCCTCTTACAAAAGCATCAAAGTTGGCACATTAGCAGAATCGTTTCCTCAAGGTGCTGTTTCTTCATCATCTCAGAAAATGCAGCCTCTTGGAACAGTTCTGCCAGGCACTTTTATTCATTAAAACATGAAAAGGTTTTGAAACGCTCATTTAAGTAGCATGTTAAAACCAGTGGCTGCTTACATCATTAAGAAAACCCTGCATATCTCCCTTTGGCAGACTGCAGTGCCAGGAAATTTCAGACCTTTCTTCTGTACCACCAAGCCTTCAGAAGTAAGAATTATTTGATGATTTGAGGATATACTAGGAAAATAATTCCATTATAGCAGTGATTCTGGAAAGTGAAGAAGTCAATTTATCCTAAGACGAAGAGAAAAGTGGTGTGAGCAAGGTCTAGAGAGTGGCATCCTAGTTCTGATGGCTTTGTCAATGCCTAGTTGCAGGGGCTCTGCAAGAGGCTGCCAGCTTCTAAGAACATGGTATCACCAGCAAACTCATTAATTAATTTTGACCTAAAATGACACAGCACTGCTGCTACTGAAGTTTTTTTAATGCTGTAGAACTACATAAAGTAAATATTTTTTAATGTAATCCTCAGGTTCTCACTATACCTGTAAACTTCACTAAAATGCTATGAGTTGTGTTAGTAATATGTAAACTTTTTTTGGGGTGGCTGTTTTTTTTGCTGTAAAATAATCTTGAGTTTCTGCAAACGTTTGCTAGTTTACACTAAACAGTTTCAGTCAGACTACTTTGGTGTCCCCTGGTGAGCACAGCCAGATCATGTAGCTGGTCCATGTTGCATGGGGCTATGAAAAAACAGACAGCAGAGCAGGAACAGAAACCCTGCAGGGCTTTCATTTTGGGGACTTTTGCAATTGGAATACAACCGGTTCCGCTCAGCAGGTGGCAGCCTCTATATTTCTCCATGTATGGATGTGTATATGTCTCTAATTTGTGTTTTCTTTGTCTCATTCTATGCATTGGAAGACTTTCTAATGAGTCTAAAAATTGCCACTGGTGTGCCAAGGTGTAAGTGCCTTCTTACTTATCTCGCACCTCCGTGATTTCTCTTAGACAGTTTAAAATCCAGCAACAAGTGACTTCTGCACAGGACACCTGATTATGACCCTCTCAGCTCAGACCAGCCCTGAACCACTGAGGAGCAGCAAGACAGACTATTGCTGAGCGTTGTGTCCTTGCTGTGGAGAGTTGGCCTGTTGCAACGTCAAGGGAGGCAGTGATGGTTAGAAGTTCCAAACTTGGTATTAAATGGTTAAATTCAGTTCCCCATTTTTTTCTTTTGTTCCCGTAACTATGGTATCAAGCCAAGAGCCCTATCAATTATTCATACATCCTGTGGAAACCAGTCTTCCTGGGAAAGCCTATTCACAAGCCCTTGTCATTAATCAAAATACTAACTTGTAAAGGTCCTCAAACTGTTCAGCTTTCCCTGAAGACAAGGGGAACAGCTCAGCACTTATGAGAAGACCGGGTCTGATGCAGGACTCTGCTGGGTCCCCACTGAAATAAATGTCCCTGGGGTAACAGATCCTGGAAGATACAGTAAGAAGGACCATCAGGGACTTTAGTTTCATTAGGAATTAATCCCTCAGTCCAGGGATGTTTTAAAAGAAAAACCCACCACTTTCTTGCAACCTTTCATTAAAGTTACCTGAATTTTCCTGTAAATGGTAAACCTTCACGTTGGGTTCTCCCTGCTCCCAATTAACTAAGTCAGAATGAACAGACTTCTTGCTTGTGATTAAGGAAACTTTGCATAGCAAAGCAATACTGTCATTAAAATCCCTTCTTTTTTTCCTTTTCAAAACAGAATCGATAGCAATGATTTAAACAAATAACATTAAATGTTGTCTTGACTTCCCATCATGTGTAAAATACTCCTGAAGTCTTTAAAGGTCAATTGCTGAAATGTTGAGTTCCCTTTTCAGCTGATACACAACATCATGTGCTGGAGAAGGGCTTAGCTCAGTGTATTTGAACAATGAAGTCCTCCTAAGATCAGTTTTGCTGCCCCATGTGCATTTCTACTCCTGTTACCTGGTCAGCCAGGATGAATGTAACATCAGCTGAGCTGATGGTAACTATTTTGATTTTTTATTATTTAAATATTTTTATTAAAACAAATGAGTTCATTAACCTGAGTGAATGGTACAAAATCTTACTTTCTTCAGTGCTTCACAGTGTACATGCATCCAATAAACAGATAAATATAAGATAAAATGAAAGTCTAGGCTACTTCATCTCTATTGCAAGCAAGTGTGATCTTTCAGGATCACTACAGGTTGCTCTTCCATTTCTTCTTCAGGAGAACAACATGATGTTGGGATTGTCTCTTTCCTTCCCAACTGACTTGATTTCTCCTAATTCCTGTTTTCAAGCACTCTGATATTCCCCCCCCCCACTGAGAAGCAGTATCTGTTGCATCTGTTATCCATTTATTCGTAACCCCCTCTTCCATCATAGTACCACAGAATCATAGAATATTTTCGGCTGGATTACACCTCCAAGCTCATCAAGTCCAACCTTACTCCCAGCCCTAAGCACAACATCCAACCGCCTCTTCAACACCTCCAGGGATGGGGACTCCACCACCTCCCTGGGCAGCCCATTCCAGTGCCTGACAACCCTTTCTGGAAAGAACTGCTTCCTGAGATCCAGCCTGAACCTCCCCTGGGTCAACTCCAGGCCATTTCCTCTTGTTCTGTCACTTGTCCAGAACATAACATATATATAATTTATATATCATAACACTTTTCCAGAACAAGTCTATCTTTTGTTATTTTTTCTCAAGCAACTCTTGATGCCAGTCAGAATTGCTGACCATTGTGATATTAAACCCAGTATCCTTCAGCATGGATAAGTGAAAAGTCCTACACCTGGGGAGGAATAACACCCTGCACCAGGACAGGTGATGGGTAGACCTGCTGGAAAGCAGCTCCATGGAGAAGGATCCTGGAGTCTTGGAGGGCAGTAAGTTCTCCATGGGACAGCAATGGGCCCTGTGGCCAGGAAGGCCAGTGGTGTCCTGGGGACCATAAAGAAGAGTGTGTCCAGCAGGTCGAGGGAGGTTCTCCTCCCCCTCTACTCTACACTGGTGAGACCACATCTGGAGTGTTGTGCTCAGTTCTGGTCTCCCCAGTTCAAGATGGACAGGGAAGTACTCGAAAGAGTTTGACAGAGGCTACAAGGTTGATGAAGGAACTGAACATCTCTCTTATGAGGATCTGGGGCTGTTTAGCCTGGAAGAAAAGGCTGAGAGGGGACCTTACTAATGTTTATAAATATCTGAAGGGTGGGTGTCAAGTAGATGGGGCTGGTCTCTTTTCAGTGGTGCCCAGTGATAGGATGAGGAGTGATAGGCACAGACTGGAACACAGGCAGTTCCATCTCAACATGAGGAAAAACTTCTTTCCTGTGAGGGTGAGAGAGCTTGGCCCAGGCTGCCCAGAGAGGTGGTGGAGTCTCCTTCTCTGGAGACTTTCATAACTCACCTAGCTCTGTTCCTGTGTGGGCTGCCCTGGGTGATCCTGCTCTGGCAGGGGGGTTGGACTCAATGATCTCCAGAGGTCCCTTCCAACCCCTACCATTCTGTAAGTCTATGATTCTAAGTACTAAGGAAGAACGCTATCTTTATTTCTCTACCATACGCGCTTTCATATGTTTTACACTGTGTCCTCCACCACAGCCCTTCCAACTCCTGTGATAATGAGTTGCACATCGAGGTAGTGGAGTAGGAAAGCAACACCTTGGGTAACTGTATCCACTAAGTGTATTTCATGCTCCTGCTTCTTAAAGCAAGTGTGTGAAATATACTCGTGTGTTGGAAGGGTAATAAAACTAAGATAAACGGGAAGATTTACTGCCTGCAATAAACAAATGACTTCATCTTCCTGTTGAGACAAAGATTTCATCCAGGAATATGTAATAAAAAATGAATAGCTAATATTGGTGGTGAGGCACTGGAACAGGTTGCCCGGAGAAGCTGTGGACACCTTACCTGGAATTTTTTAAGCCCAGGCTGGCTGGGGCTGTGAGCAACCTGCTCTAGTGGGAGGTGTCCCTGCCCATGGCAGGGGGGGTGGAACTGGATGAGCTTTAAAGTCCCTTCCAACTCAAGCCATTCTATGATATGATTCCCCTCCCAGTACACCTACAGTAATGTGTGATCTGTACCAGCTGAATTTTTTCCTCAAACATAGGACATATAACTGTCACTCTTTTTCATAGTTATGTAGTCAATTTTTAACAATCAACTTCAAGGAACAAAAGGGCAATCGTGAAGGAAAAAATCTTTGTCGTCTGTTTTACTCTTTGGCTCTGGAATTCCCTCTTAGCTGGCTTGGCTGCTTAAACCAAGCACCATAACTCATTTAGAAATCTTGTGTTGTCCTTGTTCTTCTGGCTCATGTAACTCTATATGACTTCATGTTCCTCAGCTGGATGCAATTCCTCTACTGTTACTGTGGGCTTTTTGTAATCACTGACAAGATTTTTACATCCCTCTACACTTTTCACATGCAAGACCACAGAGCACATTATGTTGCTTCATACATAAAAGGACTTACCTTCATATATAAAAGGACTTAACCAAGATTGCAAGCAAACTCGGTGATTTTGGAAGTGGAAGGAAAAAGAAGGCTACTCAGCAATCTCGAGTTTGTGTTTATCCAAGCATGTCTCCAGTGCCCCTGCTGACACACTGCCTGTAGTCTGAGAAGATGCCATAGCTGTGGGAAATGTCTGCTTGCTGTTCTCCTTGGCATTGTTAGCTCCCAGTCAGCCCCACTGGCCAGCCCTGACACAGTGAGTGACCATGCTGGTGCTGCAGCTTTACCTACAGCCCTGCACTGAGGTGTGGTAGATAATGTATAGAATCACAGAATGTTGGAAGGGACCTCCAAATGTCATCTAATCCAACACCCCGCAGTAGGCAGGGACATCTTTAACTAGATTAGGTTACTCAGAGTCCTAGCAAGCCTGACCTTGAATGTCTCCAGGGATGGGCAACCTGTTCCAGTATTCCACTACCCTCAGAGTAAACTTCTTCCTAATATATAAGCTAAATCTATCCTTCTTTAGTTTAAAACCATTGCCCCTCATCCTATCACCACATGCCTTTGTAAAGAGGCCCTCCCCAGCTTTCCTGTAGACACCCTTCAGATACTGGAAGGCTGCTATAAGGTTTCCCTGGAACCTTCTCCTCTCCAGGCGGAACAGACCCAACTCTCTCAGCCTCTCTTCACAGGAGAGGTGCTCCAGCTCTCTGATCATTTTTGTGGCCTCCTCTGGACCTGCTCCATCAGGTTCATGTCCTTCTTGTGTTGGGGGCTCCAGAGCTGGACACAGAACTCTGGGTGAGGTCTCACTGGAGCGGAGCAGAGCAGAGTAGCAGAATCCCCTCTCTTGACCTGCTGGCCACGCTTCTTTTGAAGCAGTCCGGGATGCAATTGGCCTTCTGGGCTGGAAGTGCAGATAATCTGCACATGCTGTTGGCTTACTCCACCCGAGCAGTGTGGATTGGCTGGTGGCTGGGGAAATGTTCAAGCTGAGCTTCAAGTTGTGGTCCACCTGCCTTGTCAGTCATCATCCGCCGCTCTGCAAAGAAGTACGCATGAATCCACGCTTGCATTTCAGCAGTGATCCTGCTGGTTTTACCCACAGCATGTAATTATTGGCATCTGAGGCTTTACACCAGTGAATCCGCTCTTTGGCACACCATGAACACAATTCAGCCTGCCTATTACATAATTTTATCCATGGGAGAAGGAAAGTCAGTAAAAGGTTATTTTTTTTTCCCACTTTTATTGTAATTCTAGGGAGGCATTTGGATGTGGTGATGGTGAGACTGTCGCTTTCTAGCGATTTAGATTACCCTCTCCAGTTCAGTGTGTAGGGACAGAAGTAGGTCTTCACCTCTACAACTTTCAAGAAGCTCAGCTTTGCAACAGTCCTCCTTCGCTGCTTGCCCACGTTGCATCATATGTCATGTAGACCCTGTGTGCCCAAGGATGCTTTTCTCCCTTAAATAAAAAGCCAGCAAATCCTGTTCTTTTAGAAAGAATTTCTTTCTTTCACCAAGTTATGGCTGCGTATCTATGCACAGACAATTTAGTTTGCTGCTGGCAGTCTGTGTGCAGTGGGCAAATAAAGACCTTCCAGTATCCCAGGCATGTGTTGCAAACATGGGTGTGATGCATACAGTGATGGGATGGCCAACGCAGGGAGAATCTGCTTGGCCAACCCAGACTCCATTCCTGATGAGGGCAAGTAAGGCAGTTTTTGTTGCTTGAAGTATTTTTGGCCTCATTGCTCTTGGTTCCAGGACTTTCTAGCCATTATATTGTCCCTTGCAGCCTGCTGACTTCTACAATAAGGGTCTCCTCCTCCCTGCCCCTTCCAGCTTTTGACAGAGGAATTATTCTTCACAGCCTGCCTGGTTTCTTTTGCAGTGAAAGGGCCTGTGGAAATGCCAGGACCCTGTAGTTGGGAGTCAATCTGTAACCACACTGTCGCTGCTCTGGCTAAACGAGCACTCCTTCATGATAAAGTGTCTCTCTCTTGGACCATCTCCTCCTGTTTCTTGCAGTCAGTCATATACAACAGCACTTATTTCCCTGGATAAGTATGCAAATTCCTGTGTTCTTGACATCTGGTGTTCATTGGGCTAATTCCTCTGTTTAGTCTTTCTGTCCCATCTATTTGGTGATTTTCTGAGTTGGATAGTTTCTTTTCTACCCTCTCCATTCCTGTGCTCCCCAAGAGCTCATCTGGGAACTGTGCACAAGAACATTATAAATGATTAAAAACAGGATTGCCCATATCAACAAGCCCAAGAACATGTGTTGGTGCAATAGCTGTGGTTTACTTTGCATCTGCTTGCCAGTCAGCTTTCAACATTCACTATTTCTTAATGCCTTGACACCTTAATCTTCTGTGAACCAGAGGCATGTTCTCCAATTTTTAATTGCATGAAGCTGGCTCAGCCAAACTGAGTAACAGGATAAATAGCAAAGTCCATGTGAGTGCAGTTCCTGGATGCCAAACAATATCAGCCACAGAGACACATGAATGAATTCCTCCAGAACAGCCAGCAGAACCTGGGAGCTGCTAGAAAAAGCTGACACCTTAACTGTCCCTTATAGAGATGGTCTTATCCCCACTCCATGCTGCCTCAACTTCCATCTCCCCTTCCATGGACTAGGGATGATGAACAGACACACGTTGCTCGTGGAGGCCTTTTGGAAGCCTCTGTTGCAAGGAACTGCCAGAATGCAAACTATTACTTGAGATTCTGGTTATTTTATTGGGATGTCCTAGGAGAGCAAGATGCAGCGAGGCAGCTGCACGTGGCCCTGGTGCAGGAACCAGCGATCTAGTGAGATGAGCAACGGGTGAGACATGTGGGGAATAGCCTGGTCTTCAACTCAGGAATTTCACAGCTCAGCTCCAGCATCTTGAGCTTTATAAATGAATCATCAGCACAGCAAAACCACAGAATGACACCAGTTTCCCTAAAAGAGTTTATATATATAGCTGCTAGGCTTGCATATTTCTGTTTATAAATACTCAGTAATAACTGACCACAAAGTGACATGGCCTTCTCAGCAGACAGCTCCTAAAAAATACTTGTTCTATCTTTCATTTGTTCCTGAGTTATTTTAAAACAGACCTTTGGACCTCCAGATATATTATTTTAACTTAAAATCCTGCTCCTGATGTGATCAGAACGTTTGCTGGATAAGAAGTCAGACAAGGACAGACCTCTTCTGAAGGAAGATGACGAAAAGTGTGCATCCTTTTTAGGTGTATCTAAGGACCTTATGCTACCTGGGAACTGCACTGCTACTCTGTAGGTACTTGGGTTTAGTTTAGTTTAGTTTAGTTTAGTTTAGTTTTCTAAGGCAGGTCAGCATGTTATTGCACTATAAACTCACTTTGAACCCTTTAGATTGCCTCAGCTGTATTTTTTCAAGGGGTTGTGCTTTCAAAGAGCCTGGAATTGTAGCAGCATAAGGAAAATTGATCACTGCTGGTGTGTACAGGGGAGAAACCCAAAGCATTGCCCCACAGAAGGAAAGTGAGGCACAGCCTCGTCCTTACAAGTGCTGATGGGCAATGACATGTTGACCAGTTAGCACTGATGTAGTTGCAAGTGAGCCTAAGGATGTGCTGCACATGGCCTGGAAAAACTAGTCATGGGTGAGGTGGGAGCAGAGGACATGAAGCGGGGGAAGGACGGGGTTGAAGTTTGGTGGGGAAAGGCCATGAGGAAAGAGCTGAAGTGGCTGCAGTGGAAGTGGGTGTGTGAGGGGGTGTGTATTAAGGACATGGGGCACAAACATCCAGAAAAGCAAGCGATGCTCTTTCTTCTGCTCACTGAGCAGCTTGATGTTGGATGGTGTTACTCAGTGAATGCAATGAGTGTGTTTGCAGCAGTTGGTAGGTACAATCTTTCCGAAGACATCAAACCACATTTCCTGCAGTTTTGCTCTTTGAGTCTGGTAAATGACTGGGTTATTTGCTGGGAACTTGCCTGGCCATTGTGACCAGGGTTACCAATAGAGACTCCCACCTCTATTGCATAAGTCACTCATATAGTAATAGCCTGACCTTAGCTTTAATATAACATGGGTCACCTGATCTGACAGCCCTTCTGTCTGGTTGCCATACAGTAAACTGGAAAAGGAAGGACTGAAATAATACTATAATTAAAAGGTTAGAGTTTCAGAACAAAGTGCGGGGGCTCCAGGAAGCAAGACCAGTGGTTTTATAGCCCAAATGTGGGAGCTTAGCATCAATGGAGATGTGTTCTTTCTTCTCACTAAGAAGATGGAGCACCACAGCACAGTAACTAATTTTTAGTTGCATTATCAGCCTTTCCAGGTTCATGTCTAACAGGATTGCTCAAGGAAAAACAGGTGGCCGTGTATGGGGCTGATAGCTGTAGGATCCCTTACAATGACTGTTAAGCAGGGTATAGAAACTGTAAACCCCATTACAGATCGAAATACGGGGCTTTCTGGTTTTTATTTTCTTTTTGTTTATTTACTGAAGTTGCCATAATGTGCTGGATATTACCTGCACAAAAGAATGTGGGCAGCCCAAGCATATGACACATCCACCAAGACTGCAGTATACTAATAGATGTCATCATCTGCGTTTCTTTTCTCCATAGTAGATAGTCTCAAAAATGAGTACCTTTTCATCAATTAAACAATATTCTGAGGTCTCCAGTATAACTGAGGCTGATATTAGTTAAAGAAAGAGTTCATGAATTATGTTAGGGCTGAATAAAAAATGGTTCTTAACATGCTTACTGTGATAAACAGCGATGTTGTTTTTATTACTCAGTCATTATTCGATTAGAGAGAGCACCACAAAGCCTGAGCCTTAGGCTATGACCCCAGTGCTCCAGTCTAGGGCTGCTCAGCTGAGGTTTATGAAGTCTGGGGGTGGGAGGGTATCTTACCTGCTAGCAGGGACCTGTGTGTTTGACTCCAGGTCCAGCAGGTCAGCTCAACAGCACACGCTGCCTTCCTGGGCTAGCAATGAGGCTGTGCATGGCAGCTGCTCCCTGAGGGATCAAGAAGGGATCTCCTTGCTGCAAAAAAATGCAGGCTTGTCTGCAGGAGGCATCACGTGTCAGGACAATGCACAGGAAAAAATGGCTTGTGGTCTAGTTCCAGACTGATGTCCTCTGATAGATTGCCTTCTTCTGAACGGGTGGACGTCAACATTGCCCCAGTTCACAACCCATTCACTCATGAGGCTGGGTGCCATAATCTGTTTATATTTGTTAATTCTTTATACTCCATTGCAAAGAGAGCCTTAATGTAAGCTGTGACACCGAGATGGGTGCGATGAAGGAAAGGGGAATCAACCCATTTGTGATTCACAAGTCATCTGGGAAATCACAGAAGATTTATGCTGTCCATAAAGACCTTGTTAAACCACAATGTGTGAAGATTGCAATTATTTATCTGCTGACCATGCTGCAGGACACCTTTTGTTACCCATGAGAATTTTTTATTTGAGGTAGAGAGTGAAATAGTCATGTGAAGACATGAGTGTATGCGAGCTACCATTCGTCAGAAAAAGGGAAATTTAGTCACATATTTAGCAGTCATTTCCCCTTTTTTTTTTTGGGAAATCCAAATACACATTTTCTCTCTCTCTCTCTGTGTCTTTTTCTCTCATCCTCACTGGACGGAAGGAAAGAAAGGTGGGTCTAAACTGTCGTTTGATTCTGACACAAATCTGATTGGGCAATGAGGGACAAATTTCCGCTGTATGTTGAGCTGAACCCTATATAAGATCCTCACCAGCAATTTTCAGTCATAGCTTTTCATGAGAAGTTAATGGCTGAAAGACCTCAGAAGCACAGGTAAGTGATTGTGATGGAAATCTGGGAATGAAAACCTCCCCTAAACCCTCAGGTTATGTAAGACTTACGGAGTTTGTTAGATCCTAAACCAAAGGCACCAGAAAGCTCTGGACAAAATACCCAAGTATTTTCATTAAGCAAGGGATCTAACAAGAGAGAAACTCCCCTGTTACAGGGTATTGCATGTGAACCATGGAGGTTGTTCATACTGCAGACAAAGACACTAGCACCCAGTCCAGGTGCAGCCAGAGGAGCTACAGCTCCATGCCAGTGCCCTGGATCTATCAGAACAAATGGTAGGGGAGACAACGTGTGGTTATGAAGCAGTATTATTGAGCAAGAGGTTGGCTTTGTGGTGTTGCAGAGATGACAATAAGCTGGAAATAGCTTATTATAGTCAAACTATCGGATGTCAGATCAATCTAGCTACTAGAATAAGAATCTAGGAGTAAAAGCACATTATAAATAGGAGCATGATGGGATGCACAGAAGATGCCTGAAGGTAAGTACCTATGAATATGATTGTCTTATATTGGTAGAAATATGTTTTTGCTTTTGGATGCAATTTGAAGCAGTTATCCAGTCATTTGATATTCATCCTATGGGACAATCACAGCATTAGGCTAATGCTCAATGCATGCAGTTTACATTTCTGTGTATAAAATAGAAGCAGCACGTATCATGTGCGTATGTGTACTCTATTGCACATAAATACCTTACACAGAGCACAGTCTGGAGCCTCCATAGAGAGGATTTTATGTCTTTTTGCCTGTGGTACACAGAGGTAACACGTAATCCACTAAGAGAGCAGCAGCAGCAGCAGCAGCTGAAACCTCGTGTCAGAGCAGGAAGCATTCAGTGCTGCACACAGAAGCTGCCTTGCCCATGTCAGGCCAATACAGGTGACAATGAATGACCAGCAACCCCTAGTTTTGTTTTCCCTTAGTGTCACCACATCTGGTTTTTATTGTTCAGAGTTTTCCTCACCTTTTTTTTTTTTTTTTTTTTTAATCATAGATGGTAATAGTGTCCATGCTGAAACTCACTTGCACACCAGCAGCAAGATGGGTGTGCGTGCCATGGGAGTCAAAGTGTTTTATCCCAAGGGAAACATTTGTTGGAAGCTTTGAAAGCTTGGCTCTGGTTACAGTAGGATGTTTGCCCGCAGCCTGAGCTGTGCTAACTGGCCTGCTTTGTTAGCCTCAGTGGGGAGGATAAAGGGATGCAGAATTTAATGAGGTCCATATCTCATTACCTCCCAAGGTCCATCATACCTTGGGAGACGCCTGAAGTGACTGCTTAAGACAGCTAAAGTCTATTCCACTGCATCTTTGCTCCTGTGTTCACCCAAGCTGCTACCCTGCAGCTAACTCGAAGCAGCTGACCCGTGCCTCGGTCACATCTTATTGCAAAATAAGCAGAGCTAGATTTTTCCACCCGTAGCTCTTGCACTGAAAAGCTGTGGGGACAGCAGCATCTTGTGGTATGTTGTTTGCAACTCTGGAGTGAAAGGAAAGGGACTGAACGCCAAGCCAGATGCTCTTGTTCCCTAAGTCAGATCCCATAAAGTGGGATAGAAGAAGGCTTTCCGCTCACTAATGGTGAACCAAGGCTCACCAGCTTTCTGACTGAGGAAAAGAGCAGTTAAGTCTTAAGTTAACATTGAGTATTTTCATTGTGTCTTCTGTCTTCTAATAAAATTCCCTGTAGATTTCAAAACACTTTCCCTCGATCTCCTCCTTCCAAGTTCCTCTGGGAAAAAATGTGTGGGCTCTTCTTTGTCCTGGTGACGTGCACGGTGTGTGCTTCTGCTTTCAGACTCCAGCAAATCAAAAGCACAGGTAAAGGCATGCTTTTCTTTTCCTTCTGTCTCCCTCTCCCTTCTTTTTAATGTGCCTGTCTGACAGTAACGTAAAATTATCTCTGATTTATACAGAAAACTGCCCAGATCACACCGTGTATTTCAAACACTACTATGAACTTCATGGAGAACCTGTGGTTCTGAAATGCCCTTCCCCAAGATATAAGCATTTGGATTTTTCTGCCTTGACCCCTAATATCACATGGTATAAAAATGGTTCAAAACCCATGATATCAGGAAGAGATGAAGATCCAAGAATCTGGGCAAAAGGAGATGCACTCTGGTTTTTACCAGCAATGCTAGAAGACTCAGGAGTATATATCTGCACCAGAAGGTGTGTATATAAAAGAAAATCCAATGTGCTGACAAGATAACTGTGTCTAAAATATATTAGCTTAATGCTAAACTGCAGGTCTGTTCAGAACATGTCTGGATAAGATAATTTCTTTGACAACTTTCTTAGAGAAAAAAAACCTATGGAAAGTCAGAAGCCTTAAATGCATTGTATGTCTCCTCTGGCTACAATCTCAGGAGGAAATGATTTATGTGAGAGTTTGTTCTAGCTGATTTGTGAGCCAGTCAGGTCTGTGGGGAGAGGGGACATGCTGCAGGCAGGGGATTCTGCAGAAGGCAACCCTCCTGTTACAGCTCCGGAGAAGCAAATAGCTTTGTTTGCACCTCATATTGCCCTCATAGAATACACCAAGGCTCAGGAGCAGATCTCTTCTTCCCTCTTCCTTATCCCTGGTGTTTACTTTTCTTCTGCTTCACGTTTTAAACCAGGCTTTGATTGCCTAGCTTTTTGCTGGAAGATCTGTCATGGGACTCTATGTGTATTTACTAGACTGGGACCAGACTTGTGATGTTGCAGTGGGTTGAGACTTGGTCATCTTTTTCTGGGTAACTGACAGAACAGTTTCAAAAGAGGTACCAGGGTCTGGATTCATGGGGGACTGTGGAAGGCAAAAACACCCATCACCATTACATCCTGAACTCCAGAAAGTATCCGGGTCCTTGTCCCTTGCCAGCTCCTCCTTCCAGTCAGCCTACCAGTACACCCCTGGCAATTGGCATCTTGCTCTGGGTCTGTAGTGGAAAACTTATCTATACTATCTAATGGTCACAAGCTGAAACACAGGGAGTTCCACCTCAACAGCAGGAAAAACTTCCTTACTGTGGGGGTGCCAGAGCCTGGACCAGGCTGCCCAGAGAGGTGGTGGAGTCTCCTTCTCTGGAGACTTTGAAGCCCTGCCTGGATCTGTTCCTGTGTGGCCTGACCTGGGTGACCCTGCTTTGGCAGGGGGGTTGGACTCGATGATCTCCAGGGGTCCCTTCCAACCCCTACTGTTCTGTGATTCTACGATTCTATGCACCCTTGGAGCTGCCTCTGCAGAGAGCAGTTTCTTTGATGTCAAGGCACACCTCATGACTGATGCACATCAGCAGTAGAAGAGATGGACAGCCAGAACTCAAGTTAATTAATCACACTGAGCATATTGAGTTGGCCTTTCCATGTGTCTTAGCAGTAATTGCAGTGCTGGAGCAGAAGAAAAGACTTCAGTAATGAGGCCGAAATAACTAGAGGTTGCAAGTATTGTCCTAGAACACAGAGTAGTTACCTGAGACCTTGAAGGGTGTGGTTTAACCCCCTTTTTGGATTATTCTGCTTCAGTTCCTCAACGTATGAGCCTGTGGCAGTGTTACTGGCAGCTAGAGTAAAACACTGTGAAATCTGTTTGAAAAAGATAGGCAAGAGCTGAGTGCATCACTTCATCACTAATGTTATTACAGGCTTGGCCCTGATAGGGCAAGGGGCAGTGGCTTTAAACTGAAAGAGGGTAAATGTGGATTAGATGTAAGGAAGAAGTTCTTCGCTATGAGGGTTGTGGGGCACTGCCCCATCCCTGCAAGTGTTCAAGGCCAGGTTGGATGGAGCTTTGAGCAACCTGCTCTAGTGGGAGGTGTCCTTGCCCAGGGCAGGGGGTTAGACCTGGATGCTCTTTAATATCCCTTCCAAACCAAACTATTCTATGATTAATAAAGTACAAATGGTATTTCCTTTGCAAATCATCCCACAGGGAAGCCACTGGATTTTTGTTTTCAACCATATGTAAAATGAGGTTAGAAGCAAATTATCGTGGATCTTTGCTTCTGCTGAGCAAGTGCTTTGGATTTAGGCTCCAACCTGCAGGTGACAGCTGGTGACGGTGGCCTAGCAGCAGTGAGAGTCCATCTGCTCTCAGTTCCCAGCTGCATTCCAGGAGATCGCAGCCTGGACCCCCTGGCTTTGCTGGCCCCCACAGGGGTTTGGCACTGCCCTGGGTGGAGGCATCTTCGAATCATGCTTGCAGAAGTTGTCAAAGGCATATTTTTACCACCTGTCTCCCCCAGTTTGGTCCTCCTTGGGACTGGAAGAGACTGTCCCTTGAGGCCAGCAAGAAATGTTCGATATTGCAAAACTTTCAAAGCAGGAATGCCTGCTTTGCTATGCCAAATACTATCTGGTCACAGAAATGCCTACTAGCTGTGCAAAAGTAACTGCAGATGTATATAAATGCATACATTAAGCTTGTTGTTTCATCCTTAGGTCTCAATCACTAGGGCTTTCACAGCCAAGATCTCTTTCAAGGAAATGGTGGAGGGTTCATGGCTCTCCTCCTCTGTTCGGTTGGACATGTTCCCCCTCAAAATGGAAATCGTGCCACGGCCTAAGGGTGCACTGCAAACTTGTTGTACAGAAAGGAAGAAAAGACTGAAGCTCTGAGGCAGAAGTGTCAGCAACATGTTTAGGTTGTGCCAAAAAAACAGTGCCTGTGATTTTCCAGCATCTCTCCTGGTATTGAACTCAGTCTTGGTCTCTTAGAAGCTAAGAAAAGAAATGAAGCCAGGAAGAAAACAAAAGTGTCACTTGAGTCCCTCTCATCGCTGTTGAGTGCTCACATCTCCTTGCTCTGTCTGTAGGAACTCTTCCTACTGTGCCGAGGTCTCCATCCATCTCACGGTTGTGGAGAAGACAGCTGCTCAGGAGATTGCCTATCTTCAGGTCCTCTTCACTTTCACCTCTGGAAAGATTGTTTGTCCCGATCTGTGGGATTTTACACCAAACAGGACAAGCCTGGAGCTCAAGTGGTACAAGGTAGAACATCCACCTCTTCTTTGTGCAAAGACTAATGCAAAGCCTAATGCAAAGCTTTAGTGTAGGTGTGTACATCTCCACTTTGTTTCTTCTGAACATCGTGTTGTTGAAGTCATGAGAACAGCATAATATACTGGGAATCTTGGGGCAGATGTATTTAAGAAAGGTTCTCTGGGGTGGACTTGGCACATGGTGAAGCGTTCCCTACGTTAGATGCTCTTACAAGCAGTGTAGCTATTTTTGGACTCTAGATTACCTCCCCCTAATCCAGGGTTGGATACTTCAGATTAGGCCCTTCTCTTTGGTGCTATGTTTCTTTTTATGGCCCCTCTAGTGAACCCATCAAGCAGAGGACATCCCAGCGATGCTTCCCTGTGTGAGCAGCTCTGATGGGCTAGATTTCATGAATCAATGAAATCCTTCATGGAGAAGGAACATCATTACTCCTAGCAGGGCTACAATCCATGTAGGAACATGAGATAAAGAGCAGGAATTTATCACAGTTTATGAGATCATGCAGGGTAAGGAAAAGGTTTGTGAAAACCTGCATGTTTACAGATATATGCCTTAGAATATTCCTCGCTGGAGGTTATGTGTGGAAAGGAATAGTGTTGTGAGAACCTCCATGATTACTAAAATGGTTTAGTCTTAGAAGAATAGTTATTAAGAGGACTCAATAAAGAGCCTTTTATACCTTTTCCATCTTAAAATGTGTCCTTTATGGAAAAGTTATAAACACATGTCATCGATACATTAAAACCGGGGTTCCTCACACTTCATACAGTGCCTCAGAGCATTTTAGAGACAGACACTTTTGGAGAACTTGGCCTGTGGTGGGAAAGTAAAACTGCTCCGGTTTCCCAGTGATAACGGAACTTATTACAGCAGAGGGGCAGGGATAAGTGGTTTTGTCTGGAAGGTACATGGAGCGTAACCACCCCTATCTGAGCCATAACACCAGCTGCTGTCCTTTCCCCAGGGTGCGCTGCCTTTGGACGACGACAACGACAGATTTGTCATTCTGAAAGGTTCGACTGCTCTGATCATGACTTCGGTGCTGCCAGCAGACGCTGGCTATTACACCTGCAAGATGGCATTTCCATTTGAAGGCGTAGTGTACGAAATCACCAGGACAATCCATCTGGAGACTGTTGGTAAATATTGACCCCTTAAAACACGACAGTGCTTAGGAAAAAATCTCTCAGGAGAGGAACTCCTGCTCGGCCTCTCAGCAGTGCCAAGGGAAGCGGGACACCATTGGGTGCTTGTCCTGGCACTGAGGACCCCTCAGGGCTGGGAGCCCCCTCGGCCTGACCCGCGGGGGGGGGGGGGGGGGGGGGGGGGGGGCGGGGAGGCAGAACTCGGATGTTGCAAGTGCCTGCGGTTGTTAAACCCAAGCACTGCTCTCTTACGTCACTGCAAGTGACTTCAGAGGGCTTAGGAAAGAAAACGTTTGAAGGTGGCTCGGGATGGGGGGGGAAAGCCGCTGTTTCGCAAGCGGCTGAAAACGGGCGGGGGGGGGGGAAGGGTGAAGGGGGGACGCCTCCTTGAGGCGCTGGGCGCCGAGCGGCCAGCAGGGGGCGGGCGTGCCCGCCAACCCTACGTATCGCCACGCCCACCGCCTCTGGCCACGCCCATCGCCCCTAGCCACGCCCACCGCCTCTACCCACGACTGCAGCTTCTAAGCCACGCCCGCCGCCTCTAACCACGCCCACCGCCCCCTCGCATTCCCGCCCTTCGCTGCGGCCCCGCCCCCTCGGAGGGTGCCCGGAGGGTGCCCTGAGGGTGCCGCTGCCCCCGGGCGGGCGCTGCTCCCGCGGGTGGCAGCGCCCTCTGGAGAACGCGGGGGTTCCCCTGCGGCTTTATGCTACCTCTGCCAGGCTGCGAGAGCTGTGCAGGCATCGCGGCACCTTGCGCTCCTAGAGAGGACCTCACCCTTCCTGCCAAGCTGCCCTACATTCCTCGCGGTGCAGCTTTCAGGGTCAAGGTGTGAGGTTGATCCCGTCCGTCTCCAGACACGCAGGGCTCGGGGCTTGAACTGGGAACGTGTCTTTTAGCCACGGGGTTTACGAGTCAAACGCTCTCCAGGGGGGGATGAAAGATGTCGAGCAAAGCGCCACGTTTTTATCTAGAATCACAGAATGTTAGGGGTTGGAAGACCTCAAAAGACCATGGGGCAATGCCTGAATTTTCTGTTGTGCCGGCACCGACGCTCCGTTTCTTTCTGTCTCCAGAACAAGAAAAGAGAATTACCCCAATAATTGTATATCCAACACAAAAGACGACATCGGCTGCTCTCGGTAAGGCCCGACGTTACTGTTTGGAAACAGCTAACCTGGCAAGAATTGGAGCCGGTCCTCTAACGGTCCGGTTTGTTATACGCTTCTGTGGTTCTTTTCATCTCCACTGAGGATTGGTGCTGGAGAAGGAGGAGTTTTTGTATCTTCTGGTCTACAACTAAATACTTCCATATAGGAGAAGCTGTAGAAATGCTGCAGATTTTGGGTGCTAACAAAGCAGAACAAAGCATGTTTGCCCCCTGAGGGCAGCTGCTCAGAGTCCCCCTGCACTAAGGACCTTTCAGTTTTCCTTCAGACTGGTCCAGATTGCCCGGTGGCTTTGAATGAGCCACAGCTCTTTTGGGCAGAGACACTTTTCCATTGATTTTTCCCATTTGAACCAGACAGCTGTTGGTAGCTTAGAAACTACCTTGATAGGATCTCGGTTTTTCTTCGAGGATTCTATTACCACAACAAGCTTCTGCTGCATTCCCTCTTCTAAAATGCCAGGTACATTTTCCACTAAACTTTTTTTAACTTGGATACTATACACACAGCTGTGTAATGTTCTGGCTTAGTTTTCCCTGCCATTTTCTTCCCACCAGTGTAGGACTAACAAGTCTTTTTTAATTTTTTTTTGCTGTGGAGTGTTTTATATCCCTTTTATCAGCAGCTGCACAGATATAATACTAAAATTCTATGCATTATTGAGCCCCATGTTTTTCATGTAATATAGATATGCATCAGTCTGAAGGCTCTTTAGCTGTCAGCTACAAGAATTACAGCAAAATGTCTGAATTTTTGCACTATCACGCTGTCTCTGGAGGTCCCACCTTGAGCTGAAGGCCCTTGCCCACAGCACCTCTGAGTGAAACTATGCTGCTGGATAAAGCAGTTGCTCCAGAGCCGTAAATCATACTGTGCCCTTTGGGATGTAAGAAGGAGTAAGACCACAGGAACACAGATCCTGAGGAACGCATCTAGCACCAGAGCTGCTAACTGTTGCAGTGGGACAGCAATCTGGATAGTAGTGGGAAGGAGTGCCAAACCAAAGGGGTTTGCTGCCAAGGAGCAGGGGATCAAAAGCACTCTAGGGCTTAACGTCGGTTTTGAATGTAGTGGTGCCTGATGCGTGTGAGAACTTGATCACCCACTGGAGATGTTTTCACCAAGTGATAGAGTAGCTCTTCATGTGTATCCAAATGGCTTTTGAACCTTTCTTTCACCAACAGAGTCCAAGATGACGCTCCCGTGCAAAGTGTTTGTCGGACAGAGCAGCCACGTCCATACCGATGTGGAATGGTTAGCAAATGACAGCACTGTCCATGTGGTTTACCAGAAAAACAGAATTAGAGAAGGAGAACGACGGTAAGTCTGGCTGAAAGGGTTTCCTTGGGCTTGTTGTTTTAACCTGCAGTGTTACAGGGGCTGAAAGCCAGGTAATGAAATGGGATATGGACAGACCTGAAGTGAAGGTGAAAGCTGAGAAAAAAACCAGACAGGCAAGTGAAAAACCTCAAACCCAACCCAGGCAGGGTGAAATCAGTTCTTTATCTCTGGTTTGTTTTTTGTTTTTTCATGGTATACTGCAAATGAGCCAACTTTGAGGCTTGAACTCAAAGCACATTTTCATGGGCAGCTGACTGCAGTAGAAAGCAGGGGGACTTGGTCCTTCCCAGTGCTTCTTTTATCTCTCTCCTTGCCTCATGCCAGTGAAGTGGCAATGTCCTCTCCCTGGCATTCATGAGGTTCTCTGAACATACCAAGACAACAGAAAACCATGCAGGGGTTTGGGTTTTGTTTTGTTTTGTTTGGTGGTTGTTGTTTGGTTTTTTGGGGTTTTTTTTAAATCATTCTTTTTCCCCTTAGGCTTGTTCTTTTCCACATTAGTGAGTTAAACTGACTCACAGAGCCACCCAGTGAGTGGTGCCAGGGAAACACTGGGGGGGATGCTGGTGGGAGGGAGAAGCAGGATGTGCTACATCCTCTTGCCCTGATCTATTGTCTCTCCCAGTCTTTCCAGCCTTCTCTCAGCAGCCTCATAGCTGCATGCCTCAAAGTTTTTCTAGCTGCCTCATAGCTGCATGCCTCAAAGCTTTTCCTCACTAGGAAAGGGTGGAAAAGGTCTGCTTTCTGTACCTATGACATGTCACCTCAGTAGCCCTATGGATAGGCTCAGTGTGTTTCTAGTGCTTTGCAAATGTGAGATAAACCTACTGACTGAAATCTCTTCATTGAGGTCCAAGTCAGCATGTTTTATCTCTCATTTGATCAAGCTGAGAGTGACCACAAAGGTCACCATGCTCACCTGGATCATGGTGGCTTTGCCTGTACTGGACAGAGCCAGGAAAGTCCCTGTGCTCTGGGATGTCATTGCCTCTGCTGTTAATGGTTAAATTGGTCACTCTCCAGCTAGTACCTTCTCAAATTGCCCCTGGTTATCAATTAGGATTTAGCATGGACCATTCCCAACCGAGTTTGAGGTTGTGGCATCCCTCTTTTGAGGGACAAGAGTGTTTAACTGTTACAGCTGTGAGCTGGTTTTGGCCATGTGCAGCCACTGGTGCCAGATAATAAGCTGGCCAGGGCTGGCTTCTTGCACGGCTGCAAGAAGTAACTCTATGGTAACTCCATGCTCCAGCCCTGCTGTGTTTTCACATTACTCACAGCATGATGGACTAGAGGGAATGGATCAAAACTAGAGATAGGTTGATTCAGGTTGGACATTAGGAAGAATTTCTTCCCCATGAGGCTGGTGAGACACTGGAACAGGTTGCCCAGAGAGGTGGTGGAAGCCCCATCCTTGGAAGTGTTCAAGCCCAGGCTGGCTGGGGCTGTGAGCAACCTGCTCTAGTGGGAGGTGTCCCTGCCCATGGCAGGGGGGTTGGAACTGGATGATCTTTAAGGTCCCTTCCAACCCTGACAATTCTATGATGCTATGATGGAGAGTGTTTATAATGATGTTTACCCGGATAAGTGACAGTGCATTACAGCCATAAAATGTACTGTGGCTATAGGGTCTGCAGGCTTTGGGACAGAGCAGCACATGTACTTATGTGGACTTTAAAAATGACTTTTAATATTACTATCACCATCATTATTACTGTTAATTATTATTATACAATTGCATAAGGACAGGGACCATGCCAGCTCAGGTTCACGTGGAACTCACAGTGTGTGAGGCACCCCAGTTTTGCTGGGAGGCCTCAGAATGGCAGCAAGGCAAAACAGGTCAAATGCCACGAGGAAACCAAATTCCCTATGGAACTCTGTTGCAAATCACTCATCACTGTGTTGCTGCCTTCCTGTGGTACATTCCTGGGAGGAGTGCATAGGGAACTCCATTGCCACAGCACGTAATAGACTCATGATCAGATCATTGAAAAGCAGCTGGACAACTTCTTCAGCAGTGACTGAGGTACCAAGAGACAATGTTTGGCTGCAGCTAGAAAACTGCTTTTAATAGTTGGACTGATGAAACAGTGAGGTTGAAGGAAGCTGAGAACTTCCTAGACAGTTTCTTATATTGAGCATTTGGCTTTGAGCACATGATAGACAAGAATGGTGGTTCCATTTGCAGGGTTATGTTATTCATATATCCTCTTTCAGCTGATAGTAAAAAATAATTGCAGAAATTAATACATGGTCAAAGGGAAGGAATTAGGTCCTTCTACAGTGCAGTGTAGAAAGCTCAATGTTATAGAGAATTCTGCTTACCTTTCTTCCCTCCTTTTTTTTTGGAAGACAAATCCAGATCTCTTTTTTCCTGCAAAATTCAACAAGTGCAGGATGGGTGCTGATGTCTGAGAGTCAAATAGTTGGCACAACTGGTGTGGAAGACACAGCTGTCCTCAAATACTGAGCGGCTAGACCAGAAATGAGCAAATATCCAATGCATTTTCTTGCAATGTACTGTTAGAATGAACACATCAAGTAGAGAAAAGCCATCTTATCAAAGGATTTAGCAAATTTTTCTTTTTCTTCCAGAGAAATTGTAGAAAATGGTGAAAACTTCATTGAAGTGCCACTGATTTTTGATTCTGTCAAAGAAGTGGATTTTTACACAGACTTTACCTGTCTGGCCCAGAACACATATGGCTACCAAGTACTGCCCACGAGGGTCAAGCAGGAAGGTAACTAGTTTGTCTGCTTATTTGGGATAATTACCATTATTCAAACGGTAAATTATCACCCGAGCCTTTTACACTGTCAGAGAGAATGTTCTGATGAATTATTACCTGGGGAAAAACTGTTTTTCTCTTTCATCTCTAGACTCTGGAATACCTTGTTTCACAAAGCACACATTCTGTGGGTCATTCACTGACGTCTTCTTCAGGGATAAGGATCTGTGCTGGTGTATCTGTTCATTAAATACGCCTCCAATTTAGACACACTTTGTGAAGTGATGGCTCCAGTGAGACTACTGGCAAAGTCCCATTGGGTGCAGCAGGGCCAGATCTCCTCCAGTTCCTCAGAAACTAGGAAAAAAGAAAAAATAAAGACAATAGCAGAATAAAGACCGGGGTGTTCCTTCTTCTCATGCACAGATTGTTGCCAAAACAAGAAGTGTAAATTATGATGGGTGTTGTTATTTGGCTCCTAATGGTGGCAAGAGAAGCCCTAAGCTCAGTGCAATTAATGTTGCAATTAATGTCTTGACTATTGGCCAAGAACCAGCTGTAAAACCGATGTGAAGCAATGCTAATTGTTTCTTTGCATGATGCTGATGAATCACCAAAGCTTGCTCACGCTGTCTTAGAAAGGCACAAAAACAGTCTTCATTATGAGTTATAACTCATGACTCACTATGATGAGGGATTTGTACTCACTTTGCTAGAGGATGTGCTGCCCTTGTCTTCTATGAGCTGCACAGGTATTACTACTGAGGATGCAATCCCTGAACCAGAATAGGCTGAAATAATCCAAAATGGTGTGGATGGACACTGGTCTTGAAAATTAGCTGTATTTTCACAGAATCACAGAATGTTAGGGGTTGGAAGAGACCTTGAAAGATCATCTAGTCCAACCCCCCTGCTAGAGCAGGATCACCTAGAGCAGGTCACAGAGGAACATGTCCAGGTGGGTTTTGAATGTCTTCAGAGAAGGAGACTCCACAACCTCCCTGGGCATCCTGTTCCAGTTCTGTCATCCTCACTGTGAAAAAGTTTCTCCTTATGTTTCCATGGAACCTCCTCTGTTCCAGGTTGCACCCGCTGTCCCTTGTCCTATCATGGATGTCACTGAGCAGAGCCTGGCCCCATCCTCCTGACACTTGCCCTTTACATCTTTATAAACATTAATTAACTCCCCCCATTTTGGCAAAAAGCTCAGAGTCTTGGCTTGACCATGGGCGATTTATAAGTTGCTCTAGATGAGAAAATTATTCACAGAGCTTGAGAGTGGACTAGCTGTTATGTACTCCCTCTCCACATGATGCTATTATTTCTCGCTTGTAGTGTCTCTGTGTTTGCCAAATTAAGATATAAAGCAGATAACTGCTCTGAGCAGGGTTTGAGTAGAGTCTCATGTATGTAAAAGAATTGAACTTGAAATTCTCACTTTCCATTTTTTTCCCAGTCCTTCCTCCCATCTTCATAAACCCATTTCCCAGAGCACTCAATCAGTAGATCTCTTCCTTTCACAGGTGATCAACCCTGCTGGGAGGTTAACTTGCAGACATCCTTTTTATTGTGTTTTCTCTGCGTACTTCTTGAACTTAGAGAACTATGTTCCTGGGAATTTGTTTGGTCTTTTTTTTTAAGCATATAATTTCTTTACTTTTCCAGCTGCTGGCTTGTCCTGGTACATTGCAATGATTCCCGTCGCCTTGGCCTGTGTGATCGTGGCAGGGATATACACACACAAGTGCTGGAAGCAGAGAGCTGATAAAGGATACACAATAGCAAAGGTTTAAAATCTGCTTTATGCTCCAAATGCCAACAGAACAAGGAATCATCCCGGCTATCTTTCACGTGAGACACAGAGAGACATTTACAGACCAGACGTGCTGCTTTCCTAGCAGATGGGTGGATACATCTCAGCTGTTTTCCTCTTCTCCATGTCTTCTACGATCTGATGAAGCTCTAAGTTTGCATTTTTATGCTGCCTAGATGCAGGAAAGCTGCTTCTATTATTTTGCAGCTCTAGTGCAATTTGTAGAATTTTGGAGCACAGAATACCAGGAATGTGCTGTGGAGATGAGGAAGGTATGGAAAAGGAGGTGCTCTTGCCCTTTGTAGTTACACTGGTCTTATTGTTTAAAAAAAAAAAAAGAAAATAAAACCCCTAAACTGTAAAACCAGAAGCTAAAGGAAGCTTGCTGCAGAACTATTCCACACCAGAGAGAAAATGCAGTTTTCTTACACATCTAAACTCATTTTATTTTACTTCAGTCTAAAAAGAGCCCTTTTTTTTCCCCCCTTTCCGGAGCCAAATGCAGTTGTCATGGCAACTGTGTATCTACGAACTTTTCCCCAGAAAAATCTACATTTTATCACCATTTGGATTACTCTTTGCTTAAATGTCTCATTATATCCCTCCCCCAGAGATAACTACATCAGCATAGCAGATAATTGTGCACTGGAGAATTCATTTCTGTTTTATCTACTGATACCTCATAGCTAGAGATTCACAGGCAGCTGTAACATGTTGCTGCCTTCGCCAAGAAAATAATTTGGATCAATGTTTAGTGTCTCAAGAGCCATTTAACTAATACAAAGTTTTATTCCTGGAAGTGATTGGACAGATTACCAGTAACACTGTAGGGTCTTGCCCTTCTGTGCCTCTAACTTCTTAATGACTGGCCTGATTCTCTTCTCTGATATGAGTATAAAAGTCTGGCATAGATTCCCACAAATAATGAGTCTGCACCAGTCTAAAGCTGGTGCAGTTTCAGGAACCTTGTGCCTTCTGAAGTATGCAAATGTATTATTAATGGTGCAAAATGCTGTCCATTAGGTTGATCTAATTGGATTCCAGTCTTGACATAAATCTGAAGGGAGAAATAAGTAATCAGGGACCATGTTCATGCTGGAACATGTCCAGAGAAGGGCCACGAGGATGCTCAGAGGGCTGGAGCACCTCTCCTGTGAGCACAGACTGAGAGAGTTGGGGTTGTTCAGTCTGGAGAAGAGAAGGGTCCAGGGAGACCTTATTGTGGCCTTCCAGTATCTGAAGGGGGCTACAAGAAAGCTGGGGAGGGACTTGTTAGGCTGTGGGGCAGTGACAGGACTGGAGGGAATGGATTAAAACTAGAGAGAGGTTGATTCAGGTTAGACATGAGGAAGGATTTCTTGCCCATGAGGGTGGTGAGACACTGGCACAGGTTGCCCAGAGAGGTGGTGGAAGCCCCATCCTTGGAAGTGTTTAAGGCCAGGCTGGCTGGGGCTGTGAGCAATCTGCTCTAGTGGGAGGTGTCCCTGCCCATGGCAGGGGGGTTGGAACTGGGTGAGCTTTAAGGTCCCTTCCAACCCTGACAATTCTATGATTCTATGTTGTACTTTGTGGATCTTTGAGGTAGAATGACTTGGTTACTTCCTCTTCCAAGAGATAACACTTTGGTAGCTAAGAAATATTTCCATCATGTATAATGTGTATTATCTTTGTATGGGAGGGGAAGAGATCCAGCCTTAAGGTCTAGATTGTTGCAGACCCATAGCTGACACCTCTCATAGACACTGAAGATAAAAGCTTTTTGTTTGGGTAAATCATCCTAGAGGTTGTTCAAACTGTAGGAAAACAAAACAAAACAAACAAAAACGTTGGCTCCAAAGAAACAAAGTGTGAAGTAAGAATGTTCAAACTATGTGACATCCCACAAACTAGAGAAATTAATGACTTGTATCTATCTGAGAGAGGCCATAATCTAATTCCTTTGCCGCATCACTTACAGCTGATACTGAGTTTATCCCAATAAATATTTGGAAGGATTTTAAAGACTAGGATGTGGCTTGAATTAAGAAACCCATCAATCTATTAGCAGAACCTTCACATTTTCTATATTTCATAAGATATAAGGCAAAGTCTCCTCTTAAATACTCTAAATGTTTGTTGTGAAGATACAGGCACAGAGATTAGATTTCTGACACAGCCTGAATCAATGACAACCAAAGAAGACCACAGAACTTACTGTTTCCAAGTTTGGGATATTACAGATTCTGATAAAGAATGCACGTATTTTATGGGTAGATGGAAAAAAGGTGGCTGCAAGTGTGGAAAACAGTCAGTCCACTTGGTTATCTGTTCTTTGAAGGAAGAAAACTAGAGATGAACTGACCATTCCTGGAAGAAACATGAGAAATATTGTAGGTACATCCAGAATGCTCATTTTTATCAAGGAATTAGTAGTCTGTAACAAGAGAACAAGAATGTGATTTGCTCTTCCTATTCATCTGTGTCCTCCAGGAGTAGTATGATAATATCTCTGGCTGTAGGTGCAGGGTTGGATTTCACTAAGTAGTGGGAAAAAAGTAGAACATTTGGTATATAGGAAAAAGAAGTAGAACTTTCGGTATACAGACTATTGGTGCCATAAGAAAACTAAATACCTCAGATCCTCCTCCAGACTAGAGAAGGAACTGTGAATATGAGAGGTTAGGCATCCAGAGAACTGATGTTACATACTCAGTGGCATCTTGAATACAATGAGAATGTAAAGAAACAAAGGTTTATTTTTTATGAAGTGATACTTGCTTCTCTGACTACTGGTATAGGAATATCCTGAAGGCTTTCATCATAGGTAGACTTGTTCAACTGAACTACGTAGCGTAAATATTTTACACGTACACTTGAACGGGGGACCTACATCATGTAAATGGTTCATATTGGTTTGTATTGTTATAAACAAGGGTAACAATATCTGTATTGGTTTTGAAAATGTTACATGAAAAATGAAAAAAAAAAACCCCAACCTCAAAACAAAACAAAGTGCTGGTGTGTGAATTGGGTGGGAAGAAAGATGTGAGATGGCTCTTTCTTGGAGATGTGTGATTTTTACAGGCTCTGCTGGGGGACCAGTGACCTCTCACTCTGGGGTGTTGTGGGATGAGCTCCATCCTTCAAGCCTCATCTGCTCTTGTCCTGTGGCTGTGCCTTGTCACACCCAAGGGGGGACTGAATCCTGATGGGCCAAGCTCCTTTCCAGATGGCCACCATGTCTTTTTCATGTCTGTCCTTCCTCCGCAGTCCCTCAAGCCTTTGGGCTCACTCTGGTCAGGTGGTATTAGAATCATAGAATCACAGAATGGTAGGGGTTGGAAGGGACCCCTGGAGATCATCAAGTCCGACCTCCCTGCCAGAGCAGGATCACCCAGGGCAGCCCACACAGGAACAGATTCAGGTGGGTCTTGAAAGTCTCCAGAGAAGGAGACTCCACCACTTCTCTGGGCAGCCTGTTCCAGGCTCTGCCACCCAAAAAGGAAAGTAGTTTTCCCTCATGATGAGGGGGAAATTCCTGTGTTTCACCTTGCTGCCATTACCTCTCCTCCTATCACTGGGCAGCACTGAAAAGAGCCTGTCCCCTTCTCCTTGACACCCACCCTGCAGATATCTGTAAACATTGATAAGATCCCCTCTCAGGCTTCTCTTCTCCAGGCTAAACAGCCCCAGGGCTCTCAGCCTTTCCTCATAAGAGAGAGGTTCCAGTCCCTTCATCATCCTCATAGCTCTCCATTGGACTCTCTCCAGTATTTCCCTGTCCATCTTGAACTGGGGAGCCCAGTGCTGAACACAATACTCCAGATGTGGTCTCACTAGAGCAGAGTAGAGGGGGAGGAGAACCTCCCTTGACCTGCTGGACTCACTTTTCTTTATGCATCCCAGGCAACCATTGGCAACCATTGGCCTTCTTGACTACAAGGGATTGTTGTCCCATGGAGAACTTATTGTCCACCAGGATGCCAAGGTCCTTCTCCACGGAGCTGCTTTCCAGCAGGTCTACCCCTAACCTGTCCTGGTGCAGGGTGTTCTTCCTCCCCAGGTGTAGGGCTCTACACTTGCCCTTGTTGAACTTCATGAGGTTCCCCTTTGCCCATCTCTCCAGCCTGTCCAGATCTGGATGGATGGCAGCACTATTGTTAAGTATTGTGTTCCCCTAGCGCCTTCTGTGGTGAGATTTCTGCCACAGTAGGTTAACACAGATTGTCACTGTGGGGATGTGAATTTAGCATGTGCTCCCCAGGCAGGGAGCTCTGTTTTATTCAGCTTCCTAAAGGCAAAATTTTTGTGTCCTCCTTTTTTTCAGTCAAAATTATAAAACTCTAGTTGTCTCTGCACTGTTAGTAGGTCCATCCTGGGAAATTCAGAGTCTTCAGCCTCAACGCACTTTGAGGAGAAAATGTCCTGAATCTAAAGGCAAATTGTTACTGAGGACTTACTTGCACTGGTTAATAATGGACCTGAAAAGAAATATGATACCAGGGAATGCCACTTCACATCAAGCAATCAGGGCTCTGCAGCACAACGTTTCTCTTCAGAAAAATGAATGGTGTAAGGAGGACAAGGCCACATCCAGCCTGTTCCTGGGACTGTGTGGGTTTATAGCGTTGGATGTGGTATATCTCGACTTCAGCAGTCTTGCATGATATCCTCGCAGCTAAGCTTAAGAAGCATGGCTTGGGTGGTTGTGTGGTGAGATGGATTGCAAAATGTCTGAAGGACAGAGCCCAGAGAGTTGTGGTCAGTGGAGCAGAGTCTAGTTGGAGACCTGTGGGTAGCGGTGTCCCCAGGGGTTGGTCCTGGGTCCAGTGCTGTTCAATATATTCATCAGTGACCTGGAAGAAGGGAGAGGTTATACCCTCAGCAAGTTAGCCGATGATACAAAACTGGGAGGAGTGGTTGACACACCAGCAGGCTGTGCTGCCATCCAGAGAGACCTGGACAGGCTGGAAAGCTAGGCAGGGAGAAATTTAATGAAGTTCAACAAGGGCAAGTGTAAAGTGCTGCATTTGGGGAAGAACAGGATGCCCAGAGAGGTTGTGGAGTCTCCTTCTCTGGAGACTTTCAAAACCCACCTGGATGCGTTCCTGTGTGACCTGCTCTAGGTGATCCTGCTGTAGCAGGGGGGTTGGATTAGATGATCTTTCAAGGTCCCTACCAACCCCTAATGTTCTGCAGCTCTGTGATTTGCCAGAGAACTCATCTGTCTGCAAATTCAAAGGCACACCTACACAGGGCAAGTGACTGGTGTCCCATGATCTTGGCATGAGTTAGCTTACAGAACAGAGGTGGCTCCTGCAGAACTAGCTCTTTTCAGGAAACCTGAGTTCAGCTGACACTCATTTTGTTTTACTCAGCATATGTGATCTTAGCATCAGTCATCCATCTAAATAGGCTGCATAACTAATGTTTGACCAGAGTAACATAGGATCACAGAATACCAGGTTGGAAGGCACCTCAAGGATCATCTAGTCCAACCTTTTGAGGTAAACTATATATATAGTTTAAATGAGACGGCCCAGCACACTGTCCAGATGAACCTTAAAACTGCCCAGTGTATGGGAACCCACCACTTCCCCTGGGAGGGGATTCCAATGTCTAATTGTTCTCATGGTGAAAAATTTTCTTCTGGAGTCCAATTGGAATCTCCCCAGGAGTAATTTGTACCCATTACCTCTTGTCTTTTCCCTGTGACTCCTTGTAAAAAGGGATTCTCCATCTTCTTGGTAGCCACCTTTTATGTACTGGTACACGGGAACAAGATTTCCCCTAAGATTTCTCTTCTCAAAGTTGAACAAGCCCAGTTTTCTCAGCCTCTCTTCATATGGCAGGTTTTCCAGTCCTCTGATCATCCTCGTGCCCCTTTTCTTGACCCTCTCCTGCCTTGAGTAGCACCTGAAAGAAAAAGTAAACGTGTAATTCGGAGGGCACCAAATAATTAGATCTGCTGGTCCTCAGACAAAACCTTTAAATAAATGTAGGAGCAAATGGAAATAAAAATTGTATCTATGCACAGAGATCATTTTGGAAGATCAAGAGAAGAAGTTTATTATTTTTTTATTCTAGGAGCTGAGGTGGGAGGTTGTATGGGCAAGACCACAAGAAATGTGTGAAATGCCACTGCAAGGCATAACACTTGAAGTATGAGAATAACTGATGAAGTGTTAGATGATTATTCTGACTCATGTCTGCAAAGGAAGAGGCCCAGGAGAGCAAAACAAAGTAAGGAATAGGTCTTATGTTTTGGAGCTGAGAACTCCCTGTCCACTAATAACCTTGGAGCAGCCTAGGGTGGGGTGCCTCTCATCCAGCCTTCACGTAGCTGAAAGGATTTCTGCTGGTCCAAGCTGGCCATTAATGTTTCCTCTCCACTCAGTGAAGAGTTATCTCCACTGCCTAAAATAAGTGGGATGAATTACCCTCTAGAGATGCCTGTCTTTTTCCACCCATTGAAGACAAAGTGAGATGAGCAGAGTCTGCCAGCCCTTCCACGGTGCTCAGCAGCTCAGCTCCCAGTGCAGCCACCATCCTAGCAGGCACTGCCAGGCAACAGCAGCAGCAGACCGGAAAAAATTACTGTTATGTACAAATGAAATATAAATTAGCCTGCTGCCAGTGGACAAACCCAGGGTGGTGATAAGAAAACCACTAAAAATATATATAACTCATTAGTCTGCTTTAGTGTGTTCATTGCACTGGAAATTATAGTCTTTATTAGTCTATGCATTAGCTAGTCTACGCAATGTCAAGAGCTTAATAAAGCAGATGAAATATAGCACCAGTCAATTTTCAGGGAGGTCATAACATTACCTTTCTAAAGTTCCTCTAGGGAGAGCCAGGCACCTAATAATAACAGGAAAGCTTTTAAAAACTCTTGTAGATCCAAGCTCACTTGTTAGAACTTGGGAAATGACTCCGTTACTGAACGTAGTTTGGCTCTTGTGGTTGTGTGTCCTTCCTATCAGTTCTAAGGATTTGCACCAGTCTCAAATGTTTCACACCTTGATGATAACTTCAGGTCTAAACAGCAAAATCCTTGGTAACATGTTGAAAAAGGTTGATCTTTCAGTTCTGACAAGAAGTGAAGGTCCTCCCTTTCTCGCTGTTTTTACTGGGTTGTCATCTGTTGAGTAGTGCCACGAGAACTTCACTTAAATGTACTTGCATTTCAGAGAAATGTAACGCTGGATTTCTTTGCAGAAAGTGAGGCATCACCAGAGGTCCTGTTTTGCTTTGGTTATAGCGGATTCATCCATCTGCTAAGCTCTAGGATAAATGAATCATCCTGTTTGTTTGCTTTGGCTCCCAAATATGCTTCGTCATAACTGCTAGGGAGGCCAGACTGTGCCTGGAAATAGTTGATACCGTGTTTGTTTACTTGCAAAAACCCCAGACAATTAAATTGTAGCTTTCAAGCTGGGGACACGGCTGAACTGAGCATTACATGTTCCCTCAATATGCTGCTACCACTCTTTTCCTTTTGACTGGGACTTACCATGGCTGGTCTTCAGACAATTTGAGAACTCTCCAGAGGAGACAGTGGGCAAGCCACGGTGGTTTCTCACCTCCCATAGTCATAATCTATCTAGCCTTTGAATGCTGGAGACTGGGATCACTAGGACACTAGGACCACTACTTGTGAGTAGAGAAGAGCTATCATCTCAGGGGAGAAACAGATGCCCTGCCTTTCATAGAAGCATAGAATAGAATCATAGAATCATGGAATCATGGAATCATAGACTCATAGAATGAAGGTGCACATGTCCACGGTCACGGCTGAGGAGTAATTTACCTGTTGAATCTAAGCCAGTAAATTGCACAAGGAAGCACAGTAGAGAAAGGCTAGAGATTCATGTCTCCACATATATATGACCAAGTGACTCCTTGCTAGGAAATAATGTATAAGCTTTTTTTTTTACTTTAATTATTATTATTTTTATTACCATTGTGGTGCCATTTAGGAAATATGGAATGCATGGGAAAACATAAGGATGAGTGAAAGAAGGTGGCTTTCCATGGGGAGATCTGTGAAGTGCTGCAAGGGCACTTGGGGAATAGAGAACTTGTAAGAATAGGCAATGTGAGCTTATCTTCTGCCTGGAAAGGCAAAACAGGACATGGTAAGTTCATGTAAGCATATCCAGTGGGAGAGTTAAAAAGCAAGGACGTAAAATTATTTCTGCTAATGAAGGAGACCGGGATGAAAAATGCATAACCAAGATTAAGTTGGCTGCTAATCATTCCAGCAGTGAGATCCTGAAAGTGTTTCTCAGCAGGAGTAATGGAAAAGAAGTGACTTTCAACCTGGAGCTGTGTACAGCTATGAAATGGAATTGATGTGTGTGATAGCAGGGGGTCTTCCTGCAAGGCTGCATCACATCCTCTTTATTTCCATTGAAAAAGGGCTGGGCAGATGAAGATAAATAATGCCATCTAAGAGCTTAATTACTGTGTTATTATTATCTCCTCAGTTAAGTCTCCAGTGCCCATATTTACAGCCCTTTCAAGCTTGTAAGGGCTGGAGGATCAAAAGAATTAAACACTGAACACAATTGCTGGATATGTCTTTGTAGACATGTCCAAAATCTTAATCTGCCAGGAGATGCCAGTTGCCCCTGGAAAATAGCCCTTAATGATATTTGGCTTTTTTTTACTGGAGGGAGTAATCCAAACTAAACAAAACTGTGTGGTAAGGAATGAGTTAGCTCTTCATATGGCTAAATGCCTGCCTTAAACGCTGGCCTGTCCTTTCTTACTTAGTGTCACCAATATTGCTTTCTGCTTGTTTATTTTACTGTTTAACAACTGCTCCTGTGTGGATATTCACTCTTGACTGTGCACTGGGAACCACGATGAAGAATTGTTGCCCCAGCCAGGGTCCCAGGATGTTCCCAGCTAAGGGCAGCAGATCCCTCAGACTGCAGGCAAGCAGCTGGAGTGAAGTTTCTGTCAGGAATGTCAGGTCACTAGGGACAAGGAGCAAAGAGTGTGGTAACAATAAGTGGTGTCATCCAACTCCCAGCCCTAGAAGAGTGCTTTAGGACATGGAAACCAGCTGCTGAAACATGACCGCTAGGGACTTGACAGAAATACTTTATAGCTTATGGGATCACATTTCAGGATTAATGCTTGTGTCTGGGGTTTTTTTTTCAACTTTAATTATAAAAGCAGAATGTTGATTTACCCAGATGCAATCCCCTCACCCCTCCTTCAATCAGACATTCCAGTTTTGCCCTGTATGGGACACACTGGGTATGCAGAGGCAGTCAGAGGCTGCGTACACATCGGGCACCAACTTCATAGTCTAGAATTAGTACTTGTCATATCTGACATTGGCATTCATTCTATGTCTTTTTGATTAAGAAAAGTCATTAAATCCTACATGTACAATGATTTTTTAAAATGGATCATAGGACTTTGGTCTTGTTATCCTTAAAAACAAATTATTATGGTGCAATGCTTTGAGGAGGTCTGAGCATGCCACAGCTTGTTTGCACAGGCAAAACATAATTTACAGAGATTATCCTTGGTCCTAGGTCTCTCCAGGCAGTTGGTTCAGTTTCTGCACTCCCTTTTTTATCATCTCCCTTTCATTTGTTATGCCTGTAGCATATATTCCAGCAAAGTGGATGCAAGGGCACTGACTGTACAATGTCGGGATGGGTTCATGGGATTTCTTCAGTTGTGCACCTTTGCCAGTATTGCAAATCCACGCAGCTTTCCGTGCAGGTCATGAAGCCTCACCTGGAGCTACAGAAACTTTTACATGATGAACTCCTGTTTGGGTGCTGTTTCAGTGTGGAGATGGGGAGGGAGAGCAAAAAGACCAGTCCCAGCACAGCTAACCTGTGAGCAGTAGTCCTTCTGCTTCCTCACTTCCCAAGACATCTTGCTCAGGAAGGGGAGGAAGAAAACTCCACTGCATCTTCTCACACCTCTTCCTTTCCTCTTCATTGTGAGGGCAGAGCAGAACTGGAAGGGACACACGGTGGGACCCATCATTTTAAGACCTAGAAGCCATTCAGTCTTCAGCTCTTCGGAGCCCCTGCATTTCTGGGCACTAAATTTTCCCTTTCAAAACAAAGTATTTTCCTCAATCATTGAGAGAAGCATCAGAGAGGGAGAAAAAGGATTTGAAACCAAGAGGCCTGCTGACATAGGCATGTTGGACCATATTGTCACCATAGCCTGAAACAAACTGGCTTTTACTCTGGGAGAAACCCAACTCCCTCACCTTTTTTTCTCTGACATCCCACTCCTCAGTGTGTCCAGGGCACCCTGCCTGCCCTCCAGACCCTGGCTCTTGTATTGCATCCTGTGAGAACAGGGAAAGCCCTGCTACACCAGTGGCCCATCTCTACCTCTGTGGCACAGTGTTTTCTTCATTTCAGGCCATTTTCTCTGGTCAGCCAAAGACCCAGGTGATGTCAAACCAATTGTGCCCTAAGCCTGGCAGATCCTCTCCCTGTGTGGGTGTTTGGATGCAGTTACTCTGAGATCAGTTCCTAATATAGGGATGTTTTCCTCAGAGCTGAGACAGTTCAGATTGGCTCACAAGGTGGGAGCCTTCAACTCCTCACCGTACATCTAATGTGACATCGGGCACATAATTTGTTCTTTTGACACCAACCAAAATACGTCACTACCTCATGGATGTCTGTGACCATATCCTGTCATTCAGCCTTTCCATGTGAGCTGAGTAAGCCTTTAATGCATGGGCTCAGCCACCATGAATTGTTTGTGTATTACAAGAACGTGAGCTGAGGCATTTTTTAAATGCAGTTGTTGACAGTCATTTCAAGCTGCTGCATTCCCAACATCATTTCAACACTTTAAAGAGTGATGACTCCAGGTTCATGTGGGAGAGCTAAATTTATGTCACGAAATAAAAGCCAGGCTCCTAATGCAACACAGTAGATTGTTAAGAGAATAGTGTCCAGCAGTTCTCCTAATTTTTCCTTAGATGAAACTCAGGAAAAATTCTCTCTGTGGTTTTGCTTTGTTGCTTGTTTTTCTTTTTCTGTTTTCAACAACAGAATAACTGATTACATACTACTGCAGAATAAGAAAGAAAAAAAAAATCAGGAAAACTTTCTTAAGGTACTGAAAACTATTGCTTACGTGTAGTATCTTTGTGTTTCTCAGGGATACGAACAACCAGGTGTCCTTTCAGGAACACGCGCAGCTAACATTCTTTGACCAGTAAATTCAAAATTACTTTGTGTTTTCAGTTTGCATCACAAGATTTTCATAGCAGGGGGGACTACAGGAGTGATTTCAGTGAGAAGCTGCTAGAAGCTTCCCCTGTGTCCAACAGAACCAAGATGGACCCACCACTGACCAAGGCCAAGCCCATCAGTGACAGTGGTAGTGCCTCAGGGATAACATTTTTAAGAAGGGGGAAAAAAAAAGCCTGTGCAAAGCAACTTCAGCTGGAGAGAAGGGTGAGAAACAACTCTGCAGACACCAAGGTCAGTGAGGAAGGAGGGGAAAGAGGTGCCCCAGGCACCAGAGCAGCAGAGATTCCCCTGCAGCCCATTGTGAAGACCATGGTGAGGCAGGCTGTCCACCCACAGCCCATGGAGATGAATGGTGGAGTAGACACCCACCTGAAGACCATGGAGGACCCCAAGTGGAGAAGGCTGATGCTCAAAGAAGGTTGTGACTCTGTGGGAAGCTTATGCTGGAGCAGGCTCCTGGCAAAACCTGTGGACCCATGGAGAGAGGAGCCCATGCTGGGACAGGTTTGCTGGCAGGACCCGTGACCCTGTGGGGCACACGTGCTGGGGCAGTCTGTTCCTGAAGGATTGCACTCCATGGAAAGGACACATGCTACAGCAGTTAATAAAGAGCTGCAGCTCATGGGAAGGACTCATGTTGGACAACTTCATGGAGGACTGTCTCCCACAAGAGGGGCTCCATACTGGTGCAGGGGAAGAGTGTCAGGAGTCTTCTCCCTGCAGAGGAAGGAGCAGCAGAGATAATTTGTGATGAACTGACTGCAACTCCCATTCCCCATCCCTCTGCTCCACTGTGGGGGATGAGGTTGAGAAAATTGGAAGTGAAATTGAACCAGGAAGAAGGGACAGATGTGAGTAAGGTGTTTTTTTAAGATCTGGTTTTATTTGTCATTACTCTACTCTGATTTGATTGATAATAATTCCCAATAATTTCCCCAAGGTGAGTTTGTTTTGTCTGTGACAGAAATCGGTGACTGATCTCTTCACGTTCTTATCTGGACCCATAAACCTTTTGTTATATTTTCTCTCCCATCTGGGGAGAGGGGGAGTGATAGAGTAGCTTTGGTGGACACCTGGTGTCCAGCCAGGGTCAACCCACCACATTTTTCTGCATCATTTGCAAGAAATAATTTAATGATCTATCTGGGTGTCAAAGGATGGACACACAGCATTAGTAATCCCCCATGATATTTGGCTTAAGTGACTTGTTTATCATTCCACAGGAGCTTTGTGGTAAAACTAAGGATGAGATCTGATTCTCAAAGTCAATATTCACATCCCCAAAATAAATAATCAGTCTTCTCTTTCTTTTTCTCTGATCCCCAATTCATCCCTTACTAGCTGAGAGCTTTTGCAGTGAGTAAGAAAGGAATCCTACTATGACCAACGTCCCGCATGGTGCAGGCCTGATTCACTCCCATGGCTCGGTCCATTCTGTGTTCTGCAAGGTGAGGAAAAGAATATAAAGCATCTTATATTTAAAGAATCTATCTTAATGTGCCTGAATCCTCAGTTCTTCTACCTCCTCATTTCAGAAGGCTTGATTTTGCAATCTTAACGTCCTTCAAACACTTTCCTTGTGTGTGTGTATTTTTTCCTAAGCCAGCTTTTTGGTTATTAAAAAGCAGAGTGGTAAGTTGAATGTTAGTCAAGCCAGGCCTGGCTGGAGCCAAAGGGGTGGAGAATGGCAGAGAAATAGTACTGCAGCATACAAGACTTTTATCGTGGGTGGACAGAGAAAAAAAGCTGCCATTCAAAATGAGGTATTATGATGTTATGTCTACTACTTGCCTCTTGTGTGACTACTTCTTCCACTGATCCTGACACCTCTGCTAGTGTTTATGACTCCCTGCCTTGGTCCACTTCTGACTGCATCCAGTGTCTGTCTCCACCCTGACATTTTTCACATCTCTCCTTCCTGTTTTGGGGCTAACTGTCTCTTGTAATTTGGCTACGAGGAGAGAAAATGTGAACTCATGCCATATGCTCTCATTTGGTATCTCTGTACTGCTTTTCTGGCTTCAGCTGAGAAGGAAAGCTTTTCCACAAACATCTGCCAGATGATGACTGCTTAAACTGGAAAATAGCTCCCTGTTTCCCATAAAGAGGTACTTCTCCTTTCTTGTCTGGGAACAAATGGACAATTTTTTCTAGGAAGGGCGTAAACTGATGCTGAAGGCCATTGAGTTCTCGAGCTGCTTTATTCAGAAACTGTTAAGCACTTTGCATCTTAACTTGCATCTTTCCACGCTGCATTTCTCTGCACACACAAAGAGGAGAGATTGTGTTTGGCTTTGAAATGTATTCTCTCACCCACATCTCAAGACAGAGGTCATCTATCATTCTCCAGTCTGACTTGCACTAGACCAACCAGACCTATACCATCTTTTTCTTTAAATGGGAACTTTGACTTCCTGAACTTGCGGCTTGTCTAAGTTCTGCACACCCTGCATGGTATGTAGATCCAACAAAAGAACTCTGCCTCCTGATTTCTAACATTTTCTAACCCTCCAGGCCTGAAAACTTCCTAAGTGCCTCTGGCTGGATGCTGATATGTGCACAGAAGTGTGTGTTGTAGAGCCACATGCTATTAGAGCTATGCCAATAGTCAGACTTCTGCATTGGCACCAAGGGGCAACCTGAAGAGTCGAATTTTTCCACAGCCGTAGGTGACAGTGGTTCTTGCCTTTGCATAGGACTTAGAATGCACTACTTCCCCTGGGAAGGGGAAAGATCACATCTAAGATGGGTTTTTTTGAGTGAGAAAAATGAAACTCCATGCCAGAAGAGGTCTGAATGCCAAAGCAGTCAGGGGAAAGGGCAGGGGCACAGGAGAGTCTGGTCCCACAACTGTCACAGTCTTCTTCTGATGAGCAGATAATGTAGGAGGCAGGATTATCCCAGGGAGCAGGAAGAGGAGCTTCTCAGGGAGGTCACCTGGCTCCCTCTCCCCAACCTTGCTTTTGCCTGTCTTCTGGAATATGGAGTCCTCTGCCTCCCTGGAAGAGGAAGGATGGAGAAGAGGCAGCCCTTCTTAGGTCTCATTCCTCAGTCCTTAACATGAAGGAATAAGCTCGCTGTGCCTAGGTCTGTCTGTTAGGTTTTCAGGTTTTGTGAACTCAGAGTATTTATCTATAGCCACAGCTGTTGACCCTAATTCTCACTTTTTGTACAATTCCTTTTGCTCTGAAACCCATGGGTGATCTTCTTATGCAACCTTGTTGGTCTTTACCTACTGTAAAACCTTCCTTTACACTGAGATTGTCTGATAGTTTTATCAGTTCTGGCAGCTCTTCCATAGTCCTTTTTTTTTTTCTTTTCCCCCTCCTAGGAAAGCTTCAGATTTCCTTCCAAATGTGTACTAGGCTGATTGCATTCTTTTGGATCAAAGATTCTCCCAGTGTTCTGCAATTTGTGGTACTGACTTATGTCATTCCCAATACCTGATGACACAGAGAAAACTGGAAGAAATGCAAGAAATATACTTTGCGTTCATTAATTTCCTGCCCACAGATTGTGTCAGAGAGATAAATATGTTCCACATGAGAAAAGTCTTTCAAAATAAACACTAAAAAACACTTCATTAGTTAATATCTGACTTGAAACAAAGGTATGATGTTCTGTTATTTCAAAAGACAGTCTCTCTGAATTTATTCTTTTATATATATATATACACACTTCAGAAACAACACAGATATATATATTATATATATTTATTTTATATATGAATTATCCCTATATTTTTATTGAATATTCTTTTTTCTGCTTTATTCTGGAGTTTCACAGAATTCTCCCCCTTTTCCTCTTTCTCAATACTCTGCAAGGTACTTTATTGCAGCTGCCCAGTTAATAACATAGCTAGATTGTAGTAGGATGCTGGTGTACAAAGGTACAGGGACAGGACATGAGAGGATTTTAGCTGCACAGTCAAATTAGTCAAATTGTATATGATTTTTCTGAAGTCCACAAAGAGATGGGAGGCAGACTTCTTCAATGTTTTTGGGTAAAAATAAAACAGGAAAAGAAGAGATTCAATCTCACAGTCAAGACAGAGTTAAGCATTTTCTAGTATTGGAGTTCTGAACTACTCAAATGTCTGTTGGGACAGAAACTGAGGAGAGCACAGATGATCCAGCAAGTTCTGGGAATGTGTTAGTGGCAACTTTTTTATTGTAGAGTCAGAGGAAGTCAATAGATAAGGGACAGTCATTAAATCTGTTTGAAATTCAATTCAGCCAGAGGTCAGACGGTAATGTGAGTTATGGTTGACTACAAAACAATAACATTCCAAATAAAGGAAGGAAGCCCCAGACTGATGTGAGGCAGACAGGTAGGAGGAGATCTTTGGAAGAAATTCCAAGGAGTATCTAAGGAAAAAGAACTCATGTAAGAGACAAAAAGCTCATTACAAACAAGGTGGGCTTGCCAAGAACAAAACATGCCTTAGCAGTTCTGTTTCCTCTTTTCCAGGATAACTGGCTTGTTGTTGGAGAGGGAGTAGTTGTGGTGTATCTCAGATTTACTAAGGGTTTTGAGGAGTGCTGTCAGTAAGCTAGGGAAATATGGTGGAGATGAGGGGATTGTAAGGTTAATGCTCAGATAGTTGAAAAACTGTACTCATGGAGTAGCCAAGAGTGGATCTCTGTGAAACAGGGGATAGTTCAATACAATGTTGCAAATTTAATTCCTGGAGATGGTTTGACTCTAATCTACTCATTTAGGTTAACAATGCTGGTGATGGACTAAGGAATAGTTTCATGAATCTATATGTCAAATTACAGTAAGAAAGGATGGAATTGTTTTGAAGACAAAGAGCAAAGGCCGGTCTGTTATGTTGGGGTAATGGTACATGAGGATAAATCTAAGAAAGAAAATACTAGGAAAAAAATAATTAATGGTATTTGGAGAACTGATTAGGCAATAGCAGCTCTGCAAGACATATGGAAAACAGTCAACCAGAAACTTCATTACTCAGTAATGCAAAGCAGTTGCAACAAAGATGATTTTTATTGGCATGTACTAACGGGGTTCTTTTTCATATAACATGAGAGCTATTTATTCTGCTCTGCCCTTATTGGGAAGACCTTACTTGGCATTCAAACTTTATCGAGTTTTGTAATCACATTTTGAGAAAGATGCTTAGAAATTGGAGAGAATCCAGAACAGAGATCCAGGAAGAAGAGTTTGGGAAAAATATGATTTATTTGGAAATATTTAAACAACTGAGTTTGTTTATATAAAAGAAGACTAAGCAAATATTGATAACATGACAACAGACTTCCAAAATGGCAAGAAGATAGCAAACGGTTGCATGTTCTCTAGATTAGGACAAGCAGTAATTTCTTCAGTTTTGCATGGGAAATTAAACATTCATGTGCCATGTTAGGGAAACCTAGTTCTCCATTAGGAAAACTCTACAGTTAATGCAAGTTTTTCTATCTAAAGCACAGAAATAGACTGTGATAGAGGGACTGAAATCTTTATGGATATAGTAAATATCCATCAGGATGTTGTAGATCTACCAGCCACACTTCAGGACAAAAGCATAGATTAGGTGATCTTCTGAAATCCTTTCAAGCTACATCCCAGCTTTTTCCTCCAAGGTCCTGTGCAAGTTTTTGTGGAGACTTTCCTTCTTCCTCCAGGCAGCAATGTGCCCATGCATCAGTTTCACAAGTCAGGTCTTTCTTTAATAGGCTTTTGTCCCTAGTTCCACAGCTTTTGTGGACTACTTCAGAGTCAACCATCTCTGTGTGCAATGAAGTAGAGAAAAGTTTGATTCTTTGTCGCCCCGTTAATCCATCAGAGCTTGTCATGGAACATGAGGGAAATATCCCATAAAAAGAAAACATTAAGTGAGTAAAAAACCAGAGTCAACCTTCAAGGGAAAGCTGAGTCCCTTCCAGCAGCCCAAGTTTTCTCTTTACTTCTGTCTAGGGACGGATATGTAGTTCAACCTCTTCACAGAAATGTCAGGTGTACTTTTGGTATTCTGAGGCTGCGTTTCATTGTTGAATGTTTGAACTCAGCATGACATAAAATCTCAGAGATTTTCTTTGGGAGCCTTCAGTGACATTTACAAATATCATCAGCGCAAAATTTACCTTAGCTCCTCTTCCCTATGCTACCTTTCTAACTTTGTGGACACACATACACATTTTAAACAAAGATACAATTCAATTTTAGTTCAGGTTCACAGATCAAATACCAGTATAGCTTTATAATTAACTTTATGATTTCTCATTTCCAAAAGAACCTAAGAACCTTTATTTAAGTTTTCATTTTGTTTGTTTTTTTTCTTTCTATATAAGCTTCCCCCCTATGTTATTTGTTTTAACCAGGGAAAGAATTTCTTTCCTTCACTGTTTTCTTTTCGGGTGATGTACACATTGGCTGCAGGAGTTTGGACGTCAGCAGCTAGATAACAAACAGGTTAGGTTATTGACATTGCCACTTGTATTGATCACGAACCCTGCAGAAGTTGCTCAAAACTTATCTATTGGATTTGGGTTCTGATTATCCTTTGGTAATTTTGTAGCCGGTCTCAAATAAGCACATTTTCATTTGCAGGCACTGTAAATCCCCTGATATTACTTGGAAGAAGTTAAAAAGCAAAGGAAATTAAAAAATATTTCAAAAAAATAGATCTGGAAATCTGTAGTTCACAACCACAAGGTCACAGCCAGTGTACAGCTTTCTAGTGCTTATATCACCATAAGAAACATCTTTGCCCATCAGAGCATTACAGCAACTTGTCCTCATAAAGCTAATTGTAAAGGAAACTCCTTTAGTATTCCCCCCCCACACACACTTTTTTTTTCAAATTTATCATGTTTAGTTGATTTGTGAGAGGTTGGCCTGTGGTTATGGACCTGCAGATGGTACAAGCCACGAGCTCCTGCCTGCATGTCGAGAGAAATTCTGTGTATACAACTCACATATTAAAAAAAAAAAAAGCTTTTTCTGGAAAAGTTCCATAATGGAAAAACAGGAGAGGTAGCCTCCAGGGAGGGTGAAACCTCCCCCGTCCACATAGACGTTCCCTGCCCATCCTGACTGCACATACCATAAACATACCATCTGCAAGTATAGAGCTTGGCATCCAGCCAGGCTGGGTTTCTGGAGGCTGAAATGCCTCTAAAGGTTGGTCAAAAGCTGGGTGAAATCTGCACTGATTAGCTGCTGAGTGTGATGTGATGATGTGATGTGACGCACAGCGCTACAGGCTGGGGGAGGAGTGGCTGGAGAGCTGCCAGGCAGAGAAGGACCTGGGGGTGCTGGTGGACACCCGGCTGCACATGAGCCAGCAGTGTGCCCAGGGGCCAAGAAGGCCAAGGGCATCCTGGCCTGGATCAGGAATGGTGTGGCCAGCAGGAGCAGGGAGGGGATCATTGCTCTGGACTTGGCTTTGGGGAGGCTGCACCTCGAATACTGTGTCTAGTTTTGGGCCCCTCTCTCCAAGAAGGACATTGAGGAGCTGGAGAGGGTCCAGAGGTGGCTACAAAGCTAGGGAAGGGTTTGGAGCATGTCTCTTATGAGGAGAGGCTGAGGGAGCTGGGGCTGTTTAGCCTTGAGAAGAGAAGGCTGAGGGGAGACCTTATTGCCCTCTACAGCTACCTGAAGGGAAGCTGTAGCGAGGTGGGAGTTGGGCTGTTCTCCCTGGGGACAAGGGACAGAACAAGAGGCAATGGCCTGAAGCTGACCCAGGGGAGGTTCAGGCTGGATCTCAGGAAGCATTTCTTTCCAGAAAGGGCTGTCAGGCACTGGAATGGGCTGCCCAGGGAGGTGGTGGAGTCCCCATCCCTGGAGGTGTTGAAGAGGCGGTTGGATGTTGTGCTTAGGGATGTGGTTTAGTGGGTTTGATAGGGCTGGGAGTGACGTTGGACTTGATGATCTTGAAGATCTCTTCCAGACAAAACTATTCTATGATTCTATGATGCCTTCCCTGCCAGCAGCAGCGGAATGAGCAAGGTGTGAGAGCACAGAGCAGCTTTTTGACTCAGTGAGCAGATGGCAGTGGAGCGTGCTGGGGAAGATCCCAGAGTTTTCATCAAGTTTCTGTTAAAAAAATAGAGCTGTGACATAAGGTATCTTGCAGAGAGAGTGTGCAGTAGTAATTTTGCTGAAGACTAATTGTTCAGTGGGAATTTGGCCTGAGACTAATTGTCTGAAACCCAAAACACACTGAGATGAGCAGCTCTTTCTTCATTTCTGACAGCTTGCCTGTGAATCTAAGGGCACACACCTGCCCTTCCAGTCCATCCCCACTCTGCTGATTGCTGTTGACCAAAACGTTCCTGTCATTCCAGCATTGTTCTACCCTGTCCCAGCACACCTCAGAAGCTGCATCGCTTTTGAAAGTGCTGAGACAGGGACACGCCACTCAGACAGCTTTGGTAGTAGTACCTAATTAAATGCTTGTGAGCTGGTGCTGTTCAAACTCTGCTAGATGTGGCCAGTTGGAACAAAACCAGTCCTGTCCAAAAGCAAAACAGGATTTAATGTCACATGTTTTTAGTCACATCCTGTTTAGTTTAGTCCTGCATGGAGCAGGGATTTGGACTCGATGATCCTTATGGGCTCCTTCCAACTTGACATATTCTCTGATTCTAAAAGTTAGGAGACTCTAACACCCAGAGATGTGATTCTAGAAAGAGGCAGCTCCTGGAGAAAAGTCAGACAGATTGGGAGCAGCATGGTCAGAATGTGGATAGCTAGAGGTGTTCAATCAGCTACATAAGGTTTTTTTTTTTTTCTTAGTACTGTCCTTACTTCAATGCCACTTCTCTTCAGATTAATGACCTGGTGGGTGTATTTGCTGAGTGGATAACTTGAACCCAGAAGTGAAAGGGCTTTAGAAGATCCAGGACATGCAGTGAATAATGGCTGAGAATTTTGGCTTCCCAAAAGCCTATGGGAATGTCTTCAGCAGAAATGGTGCACAAGTTTCCATCTGAGCCTGAGATTTCCAAGAGCAATTGTGGATTGTTATTGGGGGCTGCAGTTTGCACGAAATCGATAAGCACTTGAGCACTCTCACAGTTACTCATTATTTCTGCTGCATTAGTGGATAAGGGATCAGAGCTGACTTCTGTACACTACAGAATATGAAGCAAAAGAGAAACTAATTTGCCTTTATACAGATACCCATAGTTCTGTATCTCTTCCAGCTTATTTAAAACTCCAATCATGCTCCATTTTTCCATTGACATCGCCCTACAAGTGTTAGAAGCCTTTCCAGTAACTTCAGTCAGAAGCAGATCAGGTCTGTAAGTCAAAGAAGACATGAAAGACACACACACTTCCCTGGGATACAGAGCACTTTGCTGTGCGAAGAGCAGCTTTGCCACCAGCCTGGCTTTCAAAAATGAAGAAAAAAGCAATAAATTTATTTATTTATTTATTTTGGGGGGGAGGTGGGGTGGGATTTTCCTAAAGATAATTTGTTTGTAACATGTTACAGCTCTTCCTTTAAATGCCTGTTTCTGAGAATTTTAAGGTGTCCTTGCAGATGCCTTTTCCAGTAAATCCGTTTGCCCAAAACTCTTGCACAAAAGGCTCAGAACAAATAGGACTCCTGGAGAGCAGCTTGCTGAAGCAGTTCTTGCATAGGAAACATCTAAAGGTTTGTCTCAATAATTAGCATACTCAGCTACCAGAAAGCAAATAGTGCTCCCCGTCGCCACACTCAACCTGAATTAAACAGACACTTTTTAGGGATGAATGATACTTGAGAAATACACAAGGGGTACAATCCTATTCCCACTCAAAATAAGAGCAAAGCTCCTCAGGCTCTTATCCTGCATGCATACTCACCATGAGAATTGCCTTCTTGATAGGTTATGTGTACGAAAGGGATATGTGACAATGAGATTGAAGAAAAGCAAACCTTCACTTGATTTATGCTCCCATAAACGTGGGTTTGGCAACTTTGCCCTTTTCCTATTTCCTTGAAATATTTAACTGTTAAGTTCCTTAACCTGGGCTTGCGTACTGCAAACCAGAGCTTCGCTTTTGTTGTGGCTCATTTAAGGTCCTGATAATTCATATTGGAAGGAGCGTATCAGCCCTCAGGATATTTTTTCTCTTTTGTATGCCACTGCCAAATGAAAGAAATGGTAAAAACACGGAGAGGTCTCTTTGGTTTTAGCAGGCCCTGCAAAGGCAGAAGAAGCTGGTGTCAGTGCTTCAGCAGGCAGGATCATTTTAGGCTATGCACGGAGTGCAAAGAGTAAACATTGATACAGCTGGGCTCCAGTTAAAGCTGTTCTGACTGCAAGTGCTTTAAAAATAAAAGAGAAACAGGAAATTACTTAATTAGGCAACTTCATAAAATAAGATGGCAAGTTTTCCTTCTATATGGGAGAGGACATTGTCATTGGAAAAGAACAAGGTTTCCTTGATTAAAACTTTAGTCACTGGAAAACATGAATTTATTAAAATCTAACCTTTTTCTAAAAAATGAATTAATTTTCAACATACTAATTTCCAGGAAGAATTTTTGCTGGGGCCATGGGAGAGCTGGGCTGAATTCTTTGTCCCAAGAACATGAAATTGAACCTCTCTCACCCCTGCAATTTTGGCTTTTCTTCAGGAGTTAGGCTTTCCGTTGAAAAATTTGAGATTTAATCTTCAACCCAATGTGCTAAGAAAACAAATATGCAGCTCTTTGATGTCTTTGTTGAAAGGCGGAGGTTTTTTTCCTCATAAGTTCTTTGCAATTTGGAGTGAGAGTCCAAATTTTGCACTAATTCAGATAATTCTTTGGTAGTTGCTCTCTGAGTTCACATCCAAGTTCGAGGTTTTATTAGAACGTGTGGCTTGCCACAGATCTTTTTGGATTTCCTCTCAGTCTGTCTGCAACAAGAAAGAGCAATGTTTTCACAAGTCACTTTTCAGGCTATTTCAGTCTGAGAATTCATTCATAGATTGTAATAACTGGAAGATCACTGGCACAGACTGGGAACAGTGTGAAACACTTGTGCTTCCTGCAACACCTAACCTGGCACTTTTGTATGAGTCAGCTGCAGGATGAATGGAATTCACACCAGAATGGCTTAATTATCAAAGTTGATCGCAGAGCTCCAGAAATGCCATGGGAATGTGATTTCCATGACGCTTCTGATATTGCATGTTACTCCTTTTTTTTCTTCTATCTAGCAAGAATTTCCTCCGTTTTCTGTGGGGCTGATCTCCATTTGCACCTGAGACAAGCTGCAAAGTCCTATCACTTCTAGCCTGGAATCACTTTTCTTCTCCTTGAGTGCTACCACCAGACTTCTATAAGGGAAAGAAGATACCAGCATCCTCTTTCCCTCCCACTCTTTATAGGAGTACTTTAGTCTGCAATTTCATTTGAGTCCTGTTAAGTAAAAAATGGTGGCATATCACACTGTCTGACATGCTGGTTGAGGTCACTGGTGCTGCTAACCTGCAAGCAGAGCTCTCAGGGGGATCCTACCAACATCTGTGCTGGGAGCTGGGACTTCTAGCTTGTTGCTCTCAAAGAGGTGAAGTAACAGCCTTTGTGTGTGCTACAGAATTATTTAGGCTAGTCAAAGACCATGAAACGTGCTGTAAGAGCTATTCTGCAGAAGGGTCTTCTTAAATCTTCTCACAGAACTGTCTGATAAAATTATTTACATTTACTGCAGAAAAATACAAAGCCTTTTTGTGCCTATGAAAATTGTAGTCGCTGTATGGGCAGCTGGCTCTTCGTTAGCTGTCTGTGTTCAGGAAAACCATGTTGCTGTTACTGTGCCTCCTTCTCTGAAAGCATCAGCTCAGTGATAAGCAGCAGTCTGCCAGATGGGCTGACTGGTATTGTTAGGAAAGGAATGGAGAACAGCACTAAAAAAGTCAAGGTTCAGTAGGGTTAGGTACATCAAATAACGGTAAGTGGTTGCATCAAAGCAAACACACCAGTGTCTTGGTAAGAGCATATAGCTCTCATCCTCCCATCACCAACAAAATACAGCGCAGGGGAAGGTGTCACAGATGATCGGTGCTGTGGGGTGGCTTTGCTAGAAGGTTTTTCAGCTTGGAAATGATGAGAGCATCCTCTGACTCACGAATGGTAATGGAGAAAGTGAGCAGGAAAAGATGCGCTCATTCTTTCTCACATGATGAGAGCTGAGGGTGCCTAGCTGAATTACTGAGTGGCAGATTAAGAGAAGCAGCAAAGTGTTCCTTTTCAATCACAGCGTGTGATTACTGCTTAATGATTAACGTGCAACTCATTTCCATGGGATGTTGTGGACACCAGAAAGATAAGAAGTTTAAAAAAATGAAGGAAAGTTAACTGGTAACTACTGAACATGGGCCTGACCTTTTGCTGGCGGGATGCCTGAAATGCTATTACTGGAAAACAGAAGAGGGTAACAAATACAGACAAACTCTTATTAGGCTCTTAGCTAATATTTGACAAGTACCTGTGCTGGCCATAGTGAGAGACAAGAGATTGCCTCAGGGGCTCTGTGGCTCCTAGATTTGACCTTATATGTCTGTTCTTCTGCCACGTTGGCTCTAGCAAGTGGTAATTTTTAAATGTCTCTATTGGTTAACCTATCAGCTACTCTGCAGACCAAACACGGGTCAATGATTTCACTTTAGTCAGGGACTGCTGGAAAAAAAGGAAAATTACCTCTGCTAGAAACAGATACAGAATCATCATGAGGCCAGGTAATGCCCTGCCCATGTATATCAACACAAAGGGAAGTGGGAAGTCAGCTCACTGGAGAGAAGATATGAAAAGGTTTCCAATCCACATTGAATGTTAATGCCGTAAGTCTGTGCCTAACCCAGACTCTCAGTCAGTTATTCAGTGGACAGGTAAGAGAATGAGGTTAAAACAACATAATGTACTCCTTGCTGGTTAGCATAACATAACAAAGCCTTACGTTCTGCCATCTTCTGGGGCTCCTTTGAGACATGGCTGGCTTAGTTTCCTGTTTGGACTTGTTAACGGATACAAGTAGTAAATGATGCGGTCTAATGGAGGGATTATCACCTTGACAGTGCTTTCTCTTCTGCCACAGCTCTTCCCCAAACACAGCAAGAATTTTTAGGAGTCACAAAAGCGAGGTGGCTTGCTGCCTGTGTGCTTCAGTACCTGGGCTGCACGAGTTCATGGACAGGGCATTTTAATCTGCACCAACTGACAGAACTTGTGCCATGGATTCGGTCATTACCTTATTTTAAAGGACCAGCCACAGCTCTGCAACCTACACTAGAAATTAGATCTGTCGTGCAAGAAAGAAATGTTGAAGTGAAGATATAGATCCTGTTCTGCTTGTGATAAAACAATCTTTGCATTAGGTAACACTAGTCAAACATTTGACACTTGTGGGGGTGTTTCTAAGCTGACAAGCTTTTATGATGTCCTCTGGCTCCTGGTTAGGAGCTAAACCAGAGCTGATGGAAGACAGTAGAGTTCTCCTCCATTCCATAGACTTGAGATGAGATCTGTGAGCTGTAAATATTCATATACAATTGAATTTCTATTCTCCAGTAATTAATCATCACTGAAGTCATCATAACAAGAACATACAGCTTAATTGGCTTAATTGAATGTGTCTGACTTGTGAATGGGGAAAGGCAGACTAAAGATAGTCTGCCATACTGAGGTATCAATACCTAATAAACACACTAACAGTGAAAATCATACCAGATACACCTCTGCTATCTGCTGGGGAAAAAACTGTCACCTCCAAGTAGTGATTGCTGCTGACCAGGTCCTTTGCTAAGATCATCATTCTGAACATACCCATGGAAGCTGTTAAGGAGTTTGTACTTCTGCACAGGGAAAACCAAAAAAGACATGAGTCAACTCGGAAGAAGCTCCCTAGTGAACAAAAGGTGCAAGAGATCCATGGTCTTTCATAGGTGTTGGACAGGAAGACCCACAGGTGTTACAGAAACAATGTTATGGGAAAGATTTAATGTTAACTCCACCATTTGAAAGCCCAAGTTGTGCACCAGGTAGCCCAGAGCCCCAGGGCTTCATGAGTTCACATAGTTCATTTTCTGTCAGATCAGGTTTACTCTCTGTTTGTTTAACTACAAACACATTACTATGTTTAAATTGTCATTGTAGCATAACCTTGAAGGTGTGTTACTAAAATGCACAGAAAAAAATCCTATAGGAGTTCAAACTCACAAGAAATTAAAGATTTATATTCTGGTTCTCAGTTCTCATCATGTTACCCACAGTAAGGGTGGAAGTGTGAACTACTTCAAGTAGTATATTAACCACAGTTTGGCCAACTAACTGAACTCTTAACTAACTAACTAACTAACTAACTAACCTTTCCAGACATCTTCTAGACTCAAAGGAGGCCCTTGCTATGTCAGTCCCTCCAGTTCTGGATTTCTAGGCATTCGTATTGTGAATCTGGATAAAGCAAGGGTATCACTTTAGCTCTCAAAGCGAGGTTTATTTTCTGTAGAAAACAATGTTGGGGACCCTTACCATGTCCTGGAGTGTCTCTGATATGGGTTGAAAGCATAGCTGAGGCCTGCAGCTGGACATCAGGGACCCACTCAGCTCTTGGCTGCTGAAACCTTAGGACCATAGACTATAGTTATAGGTGTCTTCATAAACCCAATGTAAAGCAGTATTGGGAGGCAAGGGGAAGACAAAAGCAGTTGGAAGCTAGGTTTAAAATAATTGTTACAAATTACGGTCTTCTCCACAAAAGTCAGCCCATGTTGCTCAGGAAACTTTAGATGCACAGTGCCAAATGATGGTAGAGTTTGAGCCACCTCATGGGGTTTCCAGTTCCATTTTCCATTCCAGTTTTGGGGGGGTTTAAGATCACTTGACAGGGTGCTGGACCATTTCATTTAAACTATACATATACATATATAGTTTACCTCAAGACGTTGGACTCAATGATCCTTGAGGTCCCCTCCAACCTGGTATTCTATGAGTCTATGATTCTGTGATGCTTCATCTCTTGAAACTCCAAAAATAACCTGTACAGTCTCTCACTTGTGTTGATTTTTTGACCTACTTGGTTAACCACACTTCAGCATCCTGTGGGTAGTCTCTATCTGGAGGAGAGATTGATGATGGGCTCAGATAACTTTGATGCACTTCTGTTCGTTCATGTTTTGCAAAAACAGAGTCATATTTCCTGGCTGCAGAGTGCTTGTGTAGGAAACAGTTTTTACTCACAGTTACAAGTCCTCTTTCAGCGAGTCTTATTGGACAGCTTATTAGATTTATTCTTGAACTAAATGCAGTTCTTCATTCCATGTTTAATTTAACTATATGCTGCATATCTGCTATATAGCTTCTTACAAATTAGCTGAAGTTTTTCTGGTCATTGTGTTTGAACAGTTTGCAGGAAAGCAGGGCTTTAGACTGGTCATGACTACTGATCACTACTTTGACCCAGGGGGCTCACAGAAATTTTATCAAAGCAGGAAAGCATCTTTTGCAGGCCTGTGAAATGAGACTGACCAACAAAGTTGTGTTGCAGAATAGCAGGCACAAAAAGCACAGGTTGTTATCTAGCAGTATTTTGCTGAAAGCAGAAAACCAGAATGCCCGCAGACACTGAAACTAGTCAGAGTCTCCAGGAATTGGCTACAGAACAGAGAAAAGGCAGAAAAAAGGGTTCATCTTAACCCAGTAGGATTTGGGATCCTAAGAGCTATAGGCATTTCCTGCAAATGATGGAGAGGGTATCTATTGCAGGAACCAGTGTCTCCAGACAGCAGTGTTGACCTGACCTACTATGTTCTTGTTTTATAGTAGCTACATTAGAGAAAGGTTACTGAGTCTGTCTGTTTGTCTAAGAAAAGCTGTACAGTAGCCTGCAGACATCAAACATTCCGAAACAGACAGCTGAACTTTCCAGACAGATAATGTCTCCACGTTGTTACCTGAATAGCTTTTTGTGGTTGCTTCTTAACAGTCTGAGGTCCATGAGATATCCCCACATATTTTATGCCTTCCTGCTTGTGTGGCAGTTTCTACATGCTGTGTGGCATATGACCATGCAGTTGAAAGTAAAATTATAGTGTTTGCTACATTGTCCTGAAGAGCTCTTCTAAGAATCCCAGCTCTCTGTCCCAGTTCTCTCTTCTGAAGACACATACTGTAGGACACAGAACTGTGGGATGGCAGAAAGTAGTCTTCCTGTGCTCAAGATCTGCCAAAAATGGGTAAAATAAAAGAGCTACAAAAATGGATGAGGTTGAGTCCTAGAGTGTGCCATTCAGTAGGGCTTCCAGGCTTGGGATGGACAGCTGGCATGGGTCAGAGACACTGTAACCTCATGGACATGGATTTGAGGACACAGGGTGTTGACAGAACGTGGAAGGGGTGCTAAGGTGTTCTTGCAAGTGTGTATATATCTTTCTGAACTGGAGGCAGAACAAAAGAAAGCTCTTATGGACTCCTAAGTACCAAGCACTCCCACCATGTGGGCTGTGAATGTATTTTCCTGTGAAGTTTACACATGCAGAACCAGAACTGTGAAAGAGGGTGGAAGAGCTCCAAGGATGAATAATCAGAGTACTTCAAGCACATGCTGTCCAGCAAGAAGCTCAAAATCTGCACCCTGAACAAAGTCTGGGGGAGGAAAAGACTAAAACCATGGGATTTCAGCTAGAAGGATAGAAAATCACGTTCAGAGGCCAACTTAAAATGAGAAAGAAGCTGAACATAGCCTAAGAAAAATTCTCATTCACCCTCTTCTTCAGTGGGGCTTCCGTGAGCACAACCCACACATGCAGGCTCTCGGGAATCTGTGGGCACAGCAGAGCAGTGAGGGCTTCTTTTTGGTGAATGATGCCCCAGTGTTTTCAGAAGGAAAGCCCTGACTCCTAGGATGAAGGTGGAAGAGATCAGATGAAGTACTATGTACTTAAGATACGAAAGAAAAGAAATGAGGTGGAGTGTGGTGAAATGAAAATCAGAGCTCCTTGTGGAATTTGATGCTTTTTAAAAATTTTTTATTATTATTATTATTTATTGCTTGGTTTGGTTTGGTTTTTATTTTTTGCTAGTTGTTTAGTTCACCTGGATTCACAGGCACAGGGGCGGAGATGTAAGCCCTGCAAGTCCTGAAGTGATGGTACGCTCTGTACTTCCACTTCTCAAGATTACTGGTTTCTTCTGAATTCCAGAAGGCTGCTTGCCTGTGCTCTTTCAGAGCTTCTGTCTCCCCTGTGTAATCAAAGGGAGTCTAGTCATCACCCTGAGTTATTTTTAACCTTTATCAAGGAAACTCCTGAAATGGTGTCACAGGAAATGGAATAAATGGGGCAGATTTAAAAAAAAAAAAAAAAAAAAAATGCTTAAAATGATCTGTTATGTTTTCCCCCAGCAAATCTTTCTTAGACTCTATTTAAATACACAGTTGGATATGTAAACTGTATCTTAAAACCTGTATTATTGCTATAGTTTTTATGTGTTACAAGCTTTTGTTTAAAATACATCTAATTAGAGAGAGATAGTTTACTTTGCAATGTTCAAATCAACTGGTGGATGGAACTCAGAGCCTTTGAAAGATGCTGGAATAGTTTTGCTCTTGGGAAAATGACATTTCTGGCTCAGCCTGTACATACTTACACAGAATTACTGTCCTTAAGGCAGGGGAGTTCAGCCAGGGCAGTAGGTACCTGAGTTTGCTCTGTGCCTGGCTGAGGGCTCCTGGGAATGCACCAGGCTCAGAGGAGCACTTTGAACTCAGTCTGAGCTCAGGCTGTGTAGAAATAGCACACATTTTTATGGAGGGTACCTGGAAATGGCTGAACCCTTTCTGAAAGGGCTTTTCAAGTGAAGATCTCAAGCCATCCTTTTTGTTGGATTTTAGAATAAAGGCAGATAGAAACCATACTGTATTCTGGGAGGCTTGAGCACTGGTCACACCTGACAGTTGCATGACATTCATATTATCTTCCTTTTTAGTATTAAAGATGTCTTTAGATGAATTCACAATGAACTTTCACAGTGGTGCACTGCAGGCAATGAACTGGAACTGAAGTAAAATTTCGAGTATGGTGTATCACATAAATCCCAATGAAAAGGGTGAGAGGCAAAAGCAATTGAAAAATGTAGAAAGAAAATATGAGGTTAGAGAATAAGTCATTGTACAAGGATTAGGTTCTGATTCTGATCAGCAGGACACTGATCAGTCAAAGGTTTTAAAAAAGCTTCTTGTGCTGGGTGTTTTCAAATTGTTCGACTCGACAAGAAAAATAATGACTGGTTCATGATGTAGCCCTGCATATGCATAAAATAATACAACAATTTGTAATTCATTCATTTATAATGTAATTTGTATAATAGAAGTTTCATTTCAAAATGTGGAAATAAATTTAAGAAGAAGAAAAATTAAAATTCTTAACTAAGTAGAGGGATGCAGTTGAAAGCAGATGTTATTTCAAATGAGATGGTGCTGTCACTGCCACCGCACAGTCCCATGGCTCACACAGTTCATGTACAGGATATCACGATAAGTACTTTTGTCAGTGAAGTACAAAAAGCTGACCATAAATTATTTATTATTCCTGACTTTCATATCCAGACTATTCCTCTGTTAAGATGATTCAAAGTTCTCCAGCTTTCATTTCTCTTGCTGATCTCAAGCAGTAACTCAAGCCAGCCCAGTGACTCATTTCAGACAGCTTCAGCACCTACTTGGGGAATCAAGGTCACTCAAGATACAGTATCTCGAATGCCTTTGTTACAGGTTTAGACTTGTTATTTCTGCTGTAAGTGCACGGCAATTTTTGATATTACTGAGGCAGCTTTGTGTGTGGCACCTCATTTAAATCTATTAGAATATCAGAGATCAGTGTGCCCGCTGGACCTGGAAGTAGATCTGGGATGATCCCATCGCTTTGGAAAAGGGATCAATTGCTATTGCTTCGTTGGGGTTTTTGGGGGGTTGGTTTGTTGTTTGTTTGGTTGTTTTTTTTTTTTTCACAATTTTCACAAGGAAGAAATCAGCTTATCTGGAAATAGGTTATGACACATACAGTGCAGAAGTATCTGGTGTGTTCCTCAGAACTGAATCGAAATATTTTTTTTCTAAATTCTTTGTATTGAAGGAGTACAAACAAGTCAGTCTTTTTCATCCTCTGTGTGTGCTTTTTTTTAAGACAGATGAAGCTTTTGGTGGTGGATGATGAAGATGTCAGGAGTGTTATCACTTCCTGACATATTTAATATTGAACCAAATTGCTCTCTTCCCGCTCCACTCTTAAACAGGCTGTTGTGTGACATGACTGCTGGTTCATTATCAGCCTGCAAGAAACACACAAGGGTTATTATTTTGATTTCATTTTCTTACTGCATTTTTCTGTTTGTTACTTTATTGGTGCAAGACAGACTGTAATTGCTGCTCGCAGCAGTAAGGGCACAGCCACAGCTTCAGCTGCTACAGCTTAGCAGCCTGTAAAAGTCCTTTTGATACACATCATCAAACTTCAAAAAGAACAAGAGAAACAGCTTAAAAATTCAGTAAATGCTCTTTATTCTTCTTCCTATTCTATATGGAGGAATTGCAGGTAGAAGCCTTTGTTCAAAAGGTTATCTGGTGGTGTTCAGAAATCCCTGTTGAGATAGGGAGCCTACATGTGTGCTCCTGAATGAAAGTGGCTCACGGCAGAGGCACAAGTGCTGTCCCTGGCACACTTCTGGCTTGTGCCAGCTAGTGCTCTCCTAGGAAATACCTACTGTGGAACAGGGACTAGCCCAGGCTAGGGACTTTTCTCAGTCAGAAGTGAAGCTGGGGATGCCCTTTTGAGCACATCTTTTGGAGTTTAGTTGAGTGACATGGAGAAAAACTGCAGACAACCTATTCTCTGGCCCATTCATTTGGTTGTGCTAAGATAACTGGGGACTGTCATGGTCCATCTGGATCTCTCAAATAAAGGATAACACAGTCTGTAAATTACATTTTATTTTATGAGCATTAGGAAAGAAAAGAAACAAACCCAACAAACAAGCCTCATCCCCCTTTGTGCAGGCTAGTCTACACTGTGAATTCACTAATTCATCACTTAATTCTTGGTGTTTCTAACTCACAAGTTCTCTAATTCATAACCCACAACTCATAACTTGTGCATTTATGAGTAAACCAGCTACCTAGCCTATGGTGAGAGTGCTCATCCTTCTTCTTCTGTGATGGTATGGACAACCCCTGTATCACACTGGGAAGAATGAAAGCCTGAGCAGTCCAGCTGCTGTTGAATCTGCTTCGAAAGCTTTTTTTTAGGGTAAGCTGACATATTTATACCTTCCAGCTTGGAGTTTGGTCTGTACAGTTTCCATGAGTTGCTGGATTCTGAAGAAACTGCCGGACAATTGACACGCAAGGATGATGGCTGCAGGAGACAGCAAGCTGAAGTTGACAGTGGCTGCATAATGACCTTTAGTCCTTACTGGCTAATATTGTCCTGCCTACATGCTGCCCTTGCTTTGACCTAGTGGCACTGTTCCAAGCTCACATCAGGCCTTAGCATGAGCTGCCTGTTAGTCAAAATCTGAGCAGGCGTTGAGTGAACAGTCACAGGGAAGCAAGTCGATGGAGTTTTCAATTTTGTTGTGAAATCTGTATTTTCTTATGGCAGAAAAGATGAAGGGGCAGTGCAAGAACATGGCAAAAGATAAGAAATGCAGCTCCTTCCACTGGAAGAAGCTGTAACTCCCAAATAGGGTTGTAGAAAAGTCTTTGCATCTAAAAAGAACTGGTGCTGTGTGCTACACTGCTAAGGTAGACCCATCCTCTACCTCCACACCATTAATTACACCGGTATCCAACTGGAGTGACAGTAATTGTGATCTGCATCTCTCCCTGGCAGTAAGTTCATCCTTTGTAACCTTCATTATGGACATGATGACCTTATTAGCCAGTCTAGGTGTGGTCAACTTTGCCTGTATTTGGATCTCAAGGCACAGCAGGGATTTTTACTCATCTTCATGGGCATACCTGCCAGGAGGTGTAAATATTCTCACCTGTATTTTGTAGTGGCCTCTGTTTGTCTGACAAGGCTGGAGCAGGTTATGGGGAAGGGTGAGCTGATGGGTGTCCTGATGGAGGCAGCTGCATTAGGGAGGGCAGATGTGCCTGGGAGTGCCACTCAGCTGGCAAGTCGGGGATATCTCCAGACCCCCTTATCAAAGCAGAGATGTGGAGCCTGAGGGGACAAGGAGCACTATAGCCACTTTTCCAATTCTGAAGCAGTAAGAGGACTAAAAAAGTACCTGTAAGAGATGTAAATGTTGTGAGAATTTGGGAAATATTTAGGTACACTCACAATTTTTTAGATAGCTAGGGAATTTCTCTCGAGACAAATGCTATTGTTCAACTCTAAAAATACGCAGAACTTGAAAACAGAGGAAGATGGTTTGGCAGCATCTTCTGTTTTCCCTTGCCAAACATGAAAGAAGGAGATAAAACAGGAACATCCAGCATATCCCTTTATTGTTAGATATTTTTCCGATTGCTTGGAAATGAGGGAGAGAAGTGCAAAGAGGTAGAGCCAATACCACCTCAAGAAACCTCAAGACAATTGTAACTGCTCGTAATTTAATACATTCACACAGTGAAAATGACAGTTTCCAACTTACAAGTCCCTTATAAGCATTTCTAAGTTATGCATGGTTTAATAAACTAGGGCATGAAGGAGAGGAAAAGGATAAGGTGGGGAAGGAAAAGGATGCTTAAGGGATGGGAAGATGACAGACACTTCAGGCACACTTAGACAAAACTAGATGAGTACTGGCAATGTCACTGTGGGATTCAAGTAGTGCCTATTATAGCCTGCACAAAATCCCTCCCTGTTGAACATCTGGATTTTACATCATTCAAAAATATTCTCCTTTAATTACATAAAAGTATTGTCTAATGTGATTTGCCGTAATTCTGGAAGAAAATGCTAGATTAAAATGACCATCATAGTTTGTTTTAATTATGCAGCTTGGACCTGATGTTCACTGGTAGACAATAGACGAGCTTCTGAATCTTTTTGAACAGACCTTTGCTCTCTTCCTGAGTTCAGACTAAGTGATGCCATCCTTCATAGCTAGTTCTTGTAAAATTAAGTAAGAAATCATTTATATTTGAAGCTGGCTCAGATGTTTATACAAGATTGACCTACTGAAAACCAATGATGGATATAGAATCATAGAATGGTTTGAGTTGGAAAGGACCTTAAAGATCATCTAGCTCCAAACCCCTGCGATAGGCAGGGACACCTCCCACTAGACCAGGCTGCTCCAGGCCCCATCCAACCTTGTCTTGAACACATCCAGTGATGGACCTTCCATAAGTTCTGGAGACAACCTGTTCTTACCACCCTCCATAGGAAAAAAAAGACTTCACCAAGTGTTACACCTGATGAAAACACAGTCTATTATTTTTAGTAAAGACTGTGAAGTGAACACTTGCAGAAAAGCACTGGCTTGCTTTTGTGTATAAGTAAAATGTCCCAAAAAGCCATCTTCAATAGAAAGCACCAACAGGCATCAAAGGAGTCACAGCCAAGTTGTTAAAATGGGTAAAATACCCATGATATTTAAGACAGTGATTTATAAAACGTATCTCCTGCTTACTAAATCGGGTCAATTTTCATCACTAATTGGGTCAGCTAACCACAAAAGCACATGCTTCACTTCCTCTTCCAGCATGCCCTTGGTGGCTTCTCAGAATGTTAACAGCTTGTGTACTTTATGGCAATACTTTGAAACACTTGAGAATCATTAATGTTCCTTTAGTAGCCACCACCTCCCTTCTGTTTTGTTTTTCTCTTCTTTACCTCAGTTATTTCCCCCTTTCTATTTATCACCTTAAACTAAATTTTCCCTTTTTTCATCTTCTTTGTGTTCAGCTGCTACTTTATACAAAATTTGAAATCTTTGGGCTTGTTGTTTTTTGGTTTGATTTTGGTTTTGTTTTACAATGATAGCTTTTTCTGTAACTTCTGAAGACTTTTTTTGTTTCTGTCTATTCTTGCTTATTTCTCTTCTGTGTTTTATTTTGCTTCTTTTGATAAAGGTAGGCGTGCATGGCTTTGCTCCATCTGCATCTTCAGTTCTTTACTAGCTCCAGTGCTCTTTTTCTCCTCTTTTTTTTTACATCAGGTTACATCAGGTTTACATCAAGATTCTCCTTCCCTCATTTGTTTAAGACCCACTTATCTTCCTGATTATGAAAACGTGGTAACTTTGAAACTAAAATAGCATAAAACACGCAGCGTTGATAGCTCATTTATGAAATGCATTTGAGAAATACGGTGAGATGATGTCAAATGTTAAATGTCAAATTCCTGCTTTTAGAGAAAATGGAAAATTCCACAATACAGTGTTCAGGAGAGTCATGTTTAGCAACCTGCAACTCTGGAGCTTTCAGCCTTACTGAACACACTCCAGTGCTCTGCAGCTTTAAGTGACGAGAAGACAGAACAATTGCGGAGCAATAGGACTCTCCAGTCTAGGAAGAAAAACAGGATGTTCCCCACCTTTATTCTACTCCCCTACAATGAAACTGGACACCACTTCCGAGACAGGGAAACCTGTCTCTTCTTGTCTGTTCATGCCCATTCTTCAGCTGGGCAGCAGGCATCAGTATAGGTTGGGGACTGACCTGTTGGAAGGCAGCGAAGGGAAAAAGGATCTGGGGGTCCTGGCTGATGGGAGGCTGACCATGAGCCAGCAGTGTGCTCCTGTGGCCAGGAGGGTCAATGCCAGTCTGGGGTGTATTAAAAGGGCTGTGGTTAGTAGGTCGAGAGAGGTTCTCCTGCCCCTCTACTCTGCCCTGGTGAGGCCGCATCTGGAATATTGTGCCCAGTTCTGGGCCTCCCAGTTCAAGAAGGACATAGAATTGCTTGAGAGAGTCCAGCACAGAGCCACAAAGATGATTAAAGGAGTGGAGCATTCCCCTTATGAGGAAAGGCTGAGGGAGCTGGGGCTCTTTAGCTTGGAGAAAAGGAGACTGAGGGGTGACCTCAGCAATGTTTATAAATATATAAAGGGTGAGTGCCAGGAGGATGGAGCCAGGCTCTTCTCCATGATGCCTGATGATAGGACAAGGGGCAATGGGTGGAAGCTGAGGCAGAGGAAGTTTCATGCAAACATGAAGAGGAATTTTTTCACTGTGAGGGTGAGGGACACTGGAGCAGGCTGCCCAGGGGGGTTGTGGAGTCTCCCTCTCTGGAGATATTCAAACCCCCCCTGGATCTGTTCCTGGGTGACCTGCTCTAGGTGATCCTGCTCTGGCAGGGGGGTTGGACTAGATCATCTTTCGAGGTCCCTTCCAGCCCCTGTCATTCTGTGATTCTATGAATCAATCTGCACGAGTGCACAGGGGACTACACCTGGGCCAGAGGGAACAGAGTGGAGAAGAGTACCTGATGCATCTCAGAGAAGAGGTCAAGGGACATGGCTGATGAATGGGTGTGAGAACTGGGTCAGGCTGCACATGGAACATAAGACTGAAAAGTGGACTAACTCCCGTTAAAATTAGATCAGGAGCATGTGGTTCATAATTGGGTGAGCAGTTTGAAGGAATAACAGAAAACGGGTAAAGAGGGTGGGAAAGGAAACCCATTTAGAGAAGAAGTACTTGAAAGAGTTTCAGATTGTCCAGATGGAAAAATTGGTATTAATCAGTTTTGTAGGAAGAAAGAAACAACACGGGGAAAGTTTGCCAGGAGATGGGTATACAGTGAGTGGAAGACAAATAAGTGGGCATAAGAATTAGACAAGAGGAAACTGGGAACTGGTGAGAATACAGGGAGGGTGTGGTGAAGATGTTTGAAGGAGGAGGTCAGTGCAGAGACTGGGAATGACAGCCATGAGGGAATGACAGACACTGGGGAAGACCTAATGGACAGCTGTACTATGGGATCCTCCAGAAATGACAGGGAGACTGGAATTGTCTGTTCTGGAGAAGGAGGAAGGAATGAGATTACATATGAAAGGAGACTACAGCTGGGGTTAGAGGTCAAAGAAAATAGAGACTGTGATAAGAAACTCCGGGTGGATCTCATTAGACTGAGAGAGTAGGCAAAAAGGTGGCATGTATATCTCAGTGTAGGTAGACATAAGCTTAATACATACAGATAAAAATAATCTAGCCCATGTCTACATGACTCTGAATGCAAAACTTACACAGAACTGACACTTAGAGCTCAGGAAAGAAATCCTGGAGTCATTGACAGTTATCTGAAGGATTCACCTCCATGTGCAGCAGAAACCAGAAGACCTAGCTAAATAGATTAAGAATAAACCAGAAAACATCATTTTGCCAATATATAAAACCTTGGGCTACCTGCGAGGAGTATTGTTTGAACAATTGAGTATCGTATGGTACCTTTCCTTCAAGATACAGGTGCACTGCACAAAATGATGATGCAGCTCTCCTGTGAAGGGACACAAAAGGCTGAAATGTTTTGATTTACAGAGAAGGTGGCAGGTGGGGGAGAAAAGAAGATATCACTGACTTACAAAATATTAATGGCAATGAGTACGATGAACGTAGAACTTTTATTCATCAAATCTTATGGTACTAAGCATTACTAGCATTAGAGGATTGGTATTGAAATTGGCACTTGGCTTCACAGAATCACAGAACTGTTGCAGTTGGAAGGGACTTCTAGAGATTATCTAGTCCAACGTTCCTACCAGAGCAGGATCACCTAGAGCAGGTCACACAGGAACAGATCCAGATGGGGTTTGAATCTCTCCAGAGAAGGAGACTCCACAGCCTCTCTGGGCAGCCTGGTCCAGGCTCCAGCACCCTCACAGGAAAGAAGTTTTTCCTCATATGTAGGTGGAACCTCCTGTGTTCCAGCTTGTTTCTGTTTCCCCTTGTCCTGTCACTGGGCACCACTGAAAAGAGTCTGGCTCCATCTTCCTTTCACCCACCCTTTAGATATTTATAGACAGTGATAAGTTCTCTTCTCAGTCTTCTCCAGGCTTAAAAAATGACAGTACTTTTCACAGACAGTAGTGATCTGGAAATGGTTGCTACAGGTGGTTGTGGAGGCAGACGGTATCAGCAGGTTCAAAAAGGAATTAAACCTAATGGTCTAGATACTCTTGGGGAAACACATCAGTGTTCCCTCTCACTTCAGAGTGGCATTGACGCCTTGCCTTATTGTTACCTCCATGGATGGTTCTGCCTGCTGGACTCTCTTGTGGGTCATGGTCAGAATCCCCTCAGATGTGTTAAGAAGGACATCAGAGAGGACCTCAGCCTGTAATTTATGCTTGTCCCAAAGACAGGATTGCAGTGTCTGCCAGGGTCTGGGCCAGTGGTCTCATCTGAGGGGTCCTGGGTGGCAAGACTCGAGAAGGATATGTCAAGGGAGGGAGCCATGCACCCTTGTGAGCAGCTTGCTCTCACTTTTGGGGTATTCCTGTAGCCCCCTCCCCAAGGACCCTGATTCCCCACCACAGGTAGTTTAACTGGAGTTCACGGAATCACAGAATCATAGAATATTAGAGGTTGGAAGGGACCTTGAAAGATCATCTAGTCAAATCCCCCCTGCCAAAGCAGGATCACCTAGAGCAGGTCACACAGGAACACGTCCAGGTGGGTTTTGAATGTCTCCAGAGAAGAAGACTCCACAACCTCCCTGGGCAGCCTCACTGTGAAATAGTTTCTCCTTATGTTTACATGGAGCCTCCTCTGCTTCAGCTTGCACCCATTGCCCCTTTTCCTATCGTTGGACGTCACTGAGAAGAGCAGAGAGTTGGCCTGCTCGTTCTCATCCCGTTAACTGGATAGTGCCACAGCGTGAGGGGACATTTTGATATGAAGGGCCACTGGCAGTGGAATATCTGGGTCCTTCTTTTGCCAGTCTTCCCTCCTGCATCATGGAGAAACCCAGAAGTGCCATGAAGTCCAGCAGAGGACAGTGGGCAGTGTTGGTATCACTCTGGCCCTGGACAGGCATTCATTTTCCAGGGTGTTGGGAGTGGGTTGATTGCAGGAGAGGGGCAACATCCATGTGCTTTTTCCAAATGCAAGGCAGGAGAAAGAAGGAGAGCAACAGACAACAGATCCCAGCAATTCTGAATGCAAGGTTATATGTATATCTAGTGGCTAGATTTGCATGATGTCCTTTAGTAGCATCTCCAACGGCCATTACTGGAGACAGAGTGCTGGACCAGATGGGACATTTTTGTATGGTCCAGTTGGGCTTTCATTCTTTGATTATTATCAAGATTAGCATGAACAAGATCACAAAATGAACAATTTAAAATTATTTGTTGCATAAACTTGCTTGTGCAGTCCTAATATATATAATTTTTTCCCCTCTTACATGTGTTACAATGATTTAGTCACATACTATTGTATCTTCTAGGAAGTCTTTGTCTCTACCGGTAAGAAAGAAAGTGCTCTCTTTTGATGATCATGTAGTCAGGAATTTTTTTTCTCCCTGGTAATACCATCACCATGCCTTATTTCATGTCTTCTATTCAAGCCTAGACCAGAAAAATATTTGTTTCTACTTGAATTTCTTTTTTGTGCTCACCATTTTTTTTCTAGCACTGACTTTGCAGTCAAGTTCTTTTAACCCAGTGAGTTCCTGCTGTAAATTCAGACAGGATAAGACCTTGTGCTGAATGCTATTTTTGCTCTTTATAGCTGCTGACAGCACTGACAAAGAAAAGAAAGGCACACCAGAAATCTTCCAGTAAACCTTACATATTTCTTAGCATCAAAAGACTTGTTATCAGCTAAGCAGTAATAACTAGGAAAGGCCAAGCAAAGGTGAGATGCATGAAACTCAGAGACTACAGGTGGTTTCCACCTCTTCAGCATGAGAAATGCTTGAGAAATCCAACTTTAGGAATGAAAAGGAGCATCTGGCCATGGGTCCCAGCTGCTAGTCCTCACATGGGTCACATTCATATTGCATATGTGGACCCAGAGTTGAGCATAGATGTGAACTAACATGTATTTTATAGGAAACCAGGGAAATGGCACCTTCTTTGACCCAGACTGCCCATTATTATCAAATATCTGAAAACGTGGAACAAAAAAAAATTGATAACATTGAATTAGTTCTTCAACAGAAAACAAACCTGCCACATCTGCAAGTGCTAATGCTAATTTTATTCTTTGTGACTATTACAGCTCCCCCTTAATTGAGTGTTACAGGGAGAGGCAGAAAGCCTGGCAAACCACAGATGTATAAGCAGAGTGTGCTGGTACCTTTTAAGTAATGTTCCAGTTGGCGTGTAAGCTGCTGTAGTGCTGCACTGATTGCTGCTATATTTGATGTAGCAGACATTATTGCCTTTGCTTAACTCCACTCAGATTATTATTTGTCTACATAAAAAAAATTAAATCTCTTCAATGAGAAATCCAAAGAGTTTTCTAGTGACCTCCACGAAAAATTACTCTTCTGCTTGCGGTGAGAAGCTGTTTTCCCTGTAGTCTGCATTTTTCTAGGTTTGTAAAAAATATTTGTAATCAATAGAATAACAGTTTCAGTCTAATCAATCTCCTTTGAAAATCATTATTGTTGTTATAACTGGCTGGCATTAGACTTCAGAAGGGCAGTTGCAATAGAAATAATAATTTATAGGTAGTATCACGGATTGATAAAAACACTGTGTGCTTCTGGTGAGTTCTTTTTGATACTGTTAAAATTATCCCTTTGCACAGAGATTTTTTTTATGCTCCATAGTCATTTGTTTCTAAAAAGGAAAGTTGCTCAAAACCATTCATTTCTAAAATGAGGTTAAAGAAGAAAAACACTGTGTCTACACGCTTTAAACCCAGAAATAGGTCCCAGGCAAGTTGGGACCATAGGCTTGTTTTTCCCACATGTTAGGGTGCTGCTGAAAGCTGTTCTAAACCTGTAGCTCCTTCAGAGCTACCAATGCTACTAGATGTTGCTTTGCTTATGCTTTTTCTTTCCTCTTCCCTACTCCAGCTTTCTGAATGACTGATCTCTGAGGTTAACAGCTGGGCTGTAGAGCAAAGGTCATGAGGAGGCCCAGAATCCCCTGAAGGGACAGAAGACCTCCTCCGAGCCGGGCACAGCCTGCTAACCATGCTCCTTCAGCTTCTCACCAGTTGAGTTTGGACAACTTCACCCAAGTGGCACAAAAGTATGAGTCAGATTTGTCATGTTTTCAGTAAACTGAAATACATCCTTGAAAAGCTGCTCTTGAAGAAAGCAAAACAGGCTTGGAGAAGTTTCTGCTGAGCGAAACAACACGGGAAAGTATCCATTTTTTTAACTTGTTTGATTTTTGCACGTAACTTTCTAAAAATGGAGACAAGGTTTGTTCTACAACAAGATCTACATTGGGAACAGCTTACCTAAAGTACAGATTTGGTTTCTTACCTTTAGATTTGTCTTTTCCCTTGTATCCTTTGCCTTATTGGCTCCTTATCCCAAGTAAGGCATCATTCTGAAACTGCTCCCTGCAATGCTGCCAAGCAACACAGCACAAACAACACACAAATGAAGGGTGAGGAAATAGAGCGCTTACTGTTGACTCATGGGAACAAAAATAATTCTTTCCAGCTTGCCTGCATGCACTGTGAATTTCCAGCTTTGGCATGTCCTGTTCAAGGGAAAAAAAAAAAAAAAAAAATCCATGGTGCTGTGATCTGCTCCTCTTCCCTCCTCCAGGCTTCTGCTGAAGAGCAACAAACTGAAATCAGGAGGACGTGAAGCTTGCTCATCACCTGGTGGCATAAGGGAGGCTGGGAGCATTCAGAGCTCAGAACTGTTCCTCTCCTTTGTTCCAGGGATGGAAGAGACATTTTCTCCCATGTTATCACATTGCCAGCTCTCCAAAGAGTGGCCAGAGACCTGAAGGGGCCAGAGGTGATGTGGGGGGACCAGTCATTACAGTAAATAGAACTTTTTTATGCATCCCAAAAAAAAAGTATTAAAAAAGCACAGCTGCTTTGTCAATTTTAATTCACTTTCAAACTTTGTTCTTAGCACTCATTAGAGGTTTATATTACCAGTTTAATAGCTTACACTACAATCAGCTCAAACTACAAGTGTGATGCCAGCCAAACGGCAGACCCCAATCCAGATTTTTTTGTCTCCTCTTCTATCAGACATTCTGGTCATCTGCTTTATTTAAGGTAACACCCTTTCAGACAGTGATTTAGCACCAGTTTTAGGGAATGCTCCACAGGACAAAGCCTTAGTGCTTGCACATTCCCTTTTGTTGCTTTCTTAACTGGTTATATTGCTCAAACTCACAGGCCTGGACCTTTCTCATCTCCGTGTTTCTCTGAGCTGAAGAAATATCAAGGCTGCTGTAAGGAATGGTAAATGGGATGGCTCTGAATGCATCACTGAGTCTTGCAAAAAGAGTTAAATCAGCAAAAGTGGATTTCATAATAGCAGTGAAAGACAGCAATTATTGTTGAATGACAAAACAACTAGCTGACCTCCATTATGAGGTTACATCCTGTTGCAAGCTTTCTTTGCAAGGGCAAAGACAAAACCTCCAAACAAATCTGTACCAGTGATGATCTCCTTTAAGCTGATTTGGATCCTGTAAATGAAGTCAGGATCCCAAAAACAGTATTTGCTCCCACTGGGTCTTCCTGTTTATTTAGCAGCTTTTTGATACTTCATGTAGACAAATAATAGCAACCTGCTCCCCAAATCCAGAGAGCTCAGCTGAAGTGAACAAGAAATGGAAAGACTAGCAAATCTCAGTGATATGTTTCTCACTCTTCAGCTACACACGTTTGTAAAACAGTAGTTAACCTCTTAGTCAAAGCTGAGGCTGCTGTTTGTACCACTCCAGCCCCCTGCCACAGCAGCCTGATAACATTTGAGTGGTGGGTTTGAATCAGGATTCCACTTCAAACACTTGTCACAAACCTGTTCTTAAATCTCTTTGTTGCTTTTTTGTAGACAATCACAAGGAAATGTTTCTCTACTTGCAAGCACAGACTTGTTAATACCTTGTAATGATACTTCTTCCATCCCTGCAGGTATTCAGGTTGAGGCTCAACGAGGCTGTGAGTAACCTGACCTAGATGAGGATGTCCCTGCTCCCTGCAGGGCTGCCGCACTAGATGACTTTTAGAGGTCCCTTCCGGCCCAAACCTTTCTATGATGCTATGATTCTATTCCACAATTCACTTTTCTTAATCTTTCTTCCTGATGTGGCCCCAGAAACCTATCCCATCCTCCTTTCTTCCACTCCTTTCTCCCTGCTGATACAAACTCTCTTCTCACCACTCATTCAGCACCATATAACCATCATTTTCAAAAGTCTGGCTCTGATTGTCCATGCAGGTCCTGCTCAATTTTTCCTCTTCTTTATACAAATCTGATGAGCCTTGAACGTCTAAGACAAGGGTTGAGACCGCAATACTTTGGATAGAATTGAAATTATCAAAACACAAACATTTGTCTCAGAACAAGGGGCTCAGAACAAACTGCATTGTCTCCCTTGGAAGACCATAGAGAAAGTCCTCATTTATTGTTATTGCCAACTTTGTCCTCATGTAGGAAAAGTTCTAAGTAACATCCTTTAGTTTTACATGTATTCCATGCTCTTTTTGGCAAAACACAGCTGTTTACCTGTTTCTTTGCATAATGGGACAAGACATGACTGGAAAGCAATATTATAGAAATGATGATGAGGAAGGGACTGGAACATCCCTTTTATGAGAGAAGGCTGAGAGCCCTGGGGCTGTTTAGCCTGGAGAAGAGAAGCCCAAGAGGGGGTCTTAACAATATTTACAGATATCTGCAGGGTGGGTGTCCAGAAGAAGGGGCCAGGCTCTTTTCAGTGCTGCCCTGGGATAGGATGAGGAGGAACAGGAAGTTCCACCTCAACGTGAGGAAAACCTTCTTCACTGTGAGAGTGACAGAGCCCGGAACAGGCGGCTCAGAGAGGCTGTGGAGTCTCCTTCTCTGGAGACTTTCCAACCCCACCTGGATCTATTCATGTGTGGGCTGCCCTGGGTGACCCTGCTCTGGCACAGGGGTTGGACTAGATGATCTCTGGAGGTCCCTTCCAACCCCTGCCATTCTATGATTCTACAGTCATAAGTAATACATATAATGGTAAAGCTCTGTTAAAAAGGCAAGGGGCACTAGAATCAGAAAACTATAATTAAAGGGTTGCCAGCACTTGAATCTCTATTACTTTCTACAGTGTTGACTTAAGCTCTACATTTTCCAGCAGAAAAGTCTGGGTGTTTCAGAAGAAGCTGTTTCCTCTGGTAGGATGTTGGGAGGCAGGAAGCCTGGTGACAGACTTCTTACACTATCACTACACTGGTGTTGGTATCCACAGTAGCACACCACTAGTTTAGGCTGAACTATCTCTGACTGGTTATTACTTTTGAAAAGGAGTCGAATCATTGCTAGCTGTTTGGAAGTGTATTAGCAAAAAGGGGACATTTACAAAGCTCTGGAAGAGAGGTATTGGGAAAGGCCATGAGCAGAGCACACTCACTCATTTCATTTGTTCATCATACTGTCATCTTGGACATCCCCTAAACATTCCTCTGGGCTTCCCTAGGAAGATCTGAAGGCACTGTGCATGCTTGGTCCTATGTGCTTTGGATGGATGATGACATCCATCTGTGCAAGACACCATGCTTGACATGGTTATGGTCTCCACAGACTTGGAAGCTGGTCTGGAGGATGGTCCTGGCAGGAACCACAAAGTATAGTATTAGGTGTACTCAAAGAAATCTTATTCACAGAATTGTAGAATCATCATAGAATAGCTTACACTGAAAAGGACCTATAAAGGTCATCTAGTCCAATCCCCCTGCAATGAGCAGGGACGTCTGCAACTAGATCAGGTTGCTCAGAGCCCCATCCAACCTGACCTTGAATGTTTCCAGGGATGGGGCATCTACCACCTTCTTGGGCAATCTGTTCCAGTGTTCCACCACCCTCACTGTAAAAAGCTTTTTCTTTATATCAAGTCTAAAACTCCCCTCTTTTATTTTAAAACCATTACCCCTTGTCCTGTCGCAATGCGTCCTGCTGAAAAGACTGTCCCTGTCTTCCTTATAAGCTCCCTTTAAGTACTGAGAGCTCACAGTAAGTTCTCCCAGGAGCTTTCTCTTCTCCAGGCTGGACAACCTCAACTCTCAGTCTTAGGAGACATATTCCAGACCTCTGATCATTTTTGTGACCCTCCTCTAGACTCATCCCAATACAAATCTTCTGATCTTCTTGATGGAGAGGCTTTATAAGTGGTTTCACCTCCCTAGTACAGACTAAATGGCACCTTGTCACAGGTGAAGTATTAAGAGAAGTTATCATTGTGGGGTTAACTAAAAGGGGTTTATTAATGATTACATGATGGTCAAGTGATAATTAATTGATGACTGAATTAAAATGAAGTGGTTACCAAATTGTGATTAAGTGATAATTGAATTGTAATTAAACAGTGATTTCATAATGATTTGATGATGACGATTTAAATGAAAATTTAGATGGTGGTCAAACACCCTACGAACTTCACTTCTCATAATTAAGCTATAGCCAGATATATAAATGTTGCTAGCATACAATAGACTTTTAGGCCAAATGTAAAATATCTCCTACCTGATAAGGCATGGCTTAGAATCCTTAGTCCTTGATGAAATAATGCCTAGCACAGTTCTCACAGTTTGCACAGTAAGGCTGATTTGAGTCAGACCCACTTGTCAGTGATTCTGGAACCAAAGTGGGGCACCCAAAAATGCCTTTATCTCAAAAAAGTATAAAAAGCAGCTTGCTACCCACCCAAAATGAGCTTCTTTGCAAGAGTGTCCTGGACAGACCAGACCCTCGCTGGGAACATCTAGATGACTTTGGAGTCTGTGATATCATTCATCTTTGAGGTGAGACTTCTTCCATCATTGATTAGCCCCAGTCTTGGGATCAGTTTGGTGAGTTCCATATGGGTAACACCCCACATGATATATTTACAGGTGTCCACACAGGTAAAGGTTCATAAGTATATGCTTGCTTCACTAGTTGGAATTCCGAAATAACTCTTAATATACATACATTTTTTAGTCTTGTAATATACCCGAAAGGAGGTTGTATAGAGGTGGGTGTTGGTCTTCTCTCATAAGTCACAACTGGTAACACAAGAGTAAATAGCAACTTACACCAGGGGAGGTTTAGGTTGGACATTAGGAAAAACTTCTATACAGAAAGGGTTATCAAAGACTGGAACAGGCTGCCCAGGGAGGTGGTTGAATCAGCACCCCTGGATGTATTTAAAAGCTGTCTAGATATGGTGCTCAAGGATACGGTGTAGTAGTGACCCTGGTAGAGTTAGATAATGGTTGGACTTAATGATCTTAAAGGTCTTTTCCAATCACAGCAGTTCTGTGAATCTGTGGCTCTGTGATACATATACTTGCTTTCGTAATGGTAATTTTGTAGTGAATTGTAGCATATATTTTTAGATATTGATATTTATAATGCTTTGGGTTTGGGGGTTTTCTTGGGGGAGGGAGTTTTGGGTTTGTTGCGGGGGTTTTTTGTTGTTGGTTTGGTTTGTTTTTTTGTTTTTGTTTAATAATAATAAAGTGATTTGTAACAAATAAATTCTTAGACACCCTGACCTCTGTGTCCTTGTGTACTGCAGAATCCTGAGAACCTCACAGTCACCATCTTTACACAACCCATTGGTCAGGTAACCCCCCACATGTCACCTCTGTGGGTACTCACATGCAACCTGGACAAAAGACAGAAGACAAAAAGAGTACATGGAAATCCAGAGAAGGGAAGTATTTGAATTCAAAGAACTTCAAAATGAATGTCATTTATTGGAACACAGCAGCTTACTGGGCCACCTGCAGTTGACAGAATCCAGGCAATATATTAGCTGTAGTCTAATAACTCAAAGAGCACAGCACCAGTATTTTGCCATAACTTTCATATCACAGATCAGTTGCTAACACAGTTAAACAAGGACCATGGGAACAAGGATGACTAGCTGGACAAAAGAATACACACAATATTTTTTCTTCTACTCCTATAACAAGATAGTCCTTGAGTGACTGCCAATAGCAAAACCAGAGAAATTTTAAAGAAATTCAGCAGAAAAGCCCCCTGGGGCTGTTGAAAATAATGATATTTGAGGTTGTTTTCCTTTTTTTCTCCCCACACCCCCTCATTTCCAAAATGCCAATGTATAGCTGTGGTCCAGTTGTGTTTTATAGCAATAAACCCACACAGAATTCACGTCTCCAAGGGAGAAAGCATAATGCTAGTGGGAGCTGGAATTGCTTAATACCACTGTCAGCATTTGCCGACTCATTTTTAAAGGTTCTACTGACAGAAAAGCAGCTCATGAATTGCTTCTGTATTCCACATTACTGTTTGCTTTCTTTGGGCTGAGGTGAACGCCAGCTCTTCAGGCAATGGAAAACTTCAGCAGAGAACAAAAAAATCTCCTGCAGGTTCTTTCAGAAGCAACAAGAAATGATTATTTCAAAACATAATGAAACCCAAATTGTCTTCCTTCTTTTCTGTAACCTGATGCGATAACAGGAATTATCATAAAATAAATAATTAATAGAAAAATGCATAGAATGTATTAGAGATGCTGCAGGCTGTTCGGGAAGGTCTGAGGACTGGATTCACCTGCTACAGTGTAGACATCCAAAGTATATGTAGATACCTATGGCTGAGATAATTTTCAAGCAGACAGAGGTCAGATGAGGGCTCCCTGCATCTTTTGCTGACCACAGATGGATCATCTGCTGCTATGAACTCTGTCCTAAGTGCCCAAGTCAGCCTTTACAAAAGCCTGAGAGACCTGGGAGCTGAAAGTTCTGAAGGGCTTGTCCTGAAAGGATAGTTATAAGGAAGAATGTGACATGCACATCTGGGGAATGGGAAGAAGGAAAATCTAAGGAGATGAGTGTGGCAGGGGGACACTGACACCTTGGCAGCAATAAAGCTGGAGACTGTTTTGTCTTCTGCTGTAGGACAAGGATAGGATTTAGGAGAAGCTGTTGTGCTGTAATGGGTTGGTGTCCTTGAGGTAAGAGGAGAGAGAATTGTAGTTACTCTTAAAAAATCTGAGCTAATGTTTGTGTTTGAAGGACACGTGGAAGGAAAGGGAAAGAAGCAGAACCATCTGCATAGTGTTATGTGGTATGAATGCTGCTGCTGACTAAAAGCATACTGAGAAAATAGTTGTGTCCTGATCAGTGTACTACAGGGATGTCCTAGGGAGGGGTCTGTCATGGGTAATCTTTTTTTTGTTTATAAGTGGGAATGGCAATGAAAATCTATCTTGTAGGCTTTAAATCTGTCTGATTTTAAAATGGTTCAATCTTACCTAAAGCTGGAATCTTGCCACTGAGCAAAAGCTAAGGCATGACTGAGACATAGCAGTCTTCTATTTAAAGTGGTTTTGCTCATTTCCCTCCACGTGTATGGCCACTTAGGGGACTTAAATCCATTTTCTACTTCTTTTTTTCTAACCTACTCTTTGCCTTTGGCTCTTCTTCTTGCAGGCTAGGTTTATGTTTGGGTGGTACACAGTGGTCGCAAAGAAAAGTCGCTGTGTCAAGCACTGTATTTTGGGCTGTACAGTGTGTACTGAAGAACAGTGGATAAGTGTTGTTAAAGAGGAATAAAAATCTAGCAATAAGTATTTTCCCCAAGCAGCCTGAGAGGATAAAGGTTTTGAGTGTGGGAGCATGTTGTAATTCCAGCTATGTTCACCACTCCGGATTATTGGGTTTTTCTAAAACATCCTTGCAATTAGGCTAGCATTGGAACCCTGCTCAGTTTGTGCACAAAGCTTCTGATGACTAATCAATTAAAAGCTACAAACAATGGCAGTACTGCTTATTTGTCATGACACTTTAGCAGAAACAAGGTGAAAAATAGGAACATCACAGCTTCTGCAAGAACTCCGTGATGATGCCAGCACAGGTTCCCTAAATATGCATACAGAAGATGACAAAATTGACTGCTTGGCAAAATATTAATCAAAGCACTTGGCTTAATCTCTGGAATAATTTGAGGCAGCTCTTAGCACAGTGATTCCTGTTCAGCCAGTTAGAGCTCAGCCCTTTGAGAGAGTAAATTATTCTCCATAAAGGGTTCAAGCTCTCGTCATGGGAAATCAATTGCTGTAGATAATTAATTATCTTATTTTGTCACGAGCATTATCTTATTTTATCTTGAGCATTATCTACCACACATCTGCCAGTTTGGTTTTTTTGTTTGCAAGGAATGTCTCAGCTCAGACAAAGATAGCGCTGTATGTTGCTTCCTCCATCTCATGCTGCTCTGAGCTTTTATAGGTGGTTGGAGAAAACAGCAGTACAGTCATTTCTACCTGATTCTAAGGCAACTAACCCTTCCTGCTAATCTAGGGTGAAATCACCAACATACTTCAGTGTCTCCTGAGACAGGTTTATTTTTCAAAGCTCAATCCACTGCAAGTTACTGCTCCTAAAGATTCTTGCTTTTTCAGTCACCATATTTCAGGTCTGCTGTAATAGTGAGCATCCTTTTTGTGTTCTCCTAGCAATTTAAAGAAGAATATTCTTGTTTGGGTTTACTCAGGCCACTTCATGACTCCAGTTTACTTGTTGGTTTGGTTCATGTAGTTTCAGTGGTATTCTAGCAAGGCACTGGATAAGCTGATTACAGACAAGCAGCCATTGTACAGTTTGTCCAGATTTTCTTGCGTGCTGTCCTTTTCTTGCTGGGTTAGAAATCTAAATCTAGAATTTTTTTGCTCACAGTTCTTGGTTCCTTTGTCCTGTCCCACACTTAATAATAACTTCTGAGCGCACACTGTACATAGCAAGTTGCAAAAGCAGACGTTAGAGAGCTGCTCTGTGATAACAGCAGACAGATTGTAGTCATTAGAGACAAGGACATTTCAAATTCACACTAGATATATATGAGGGATAAGCTGCTGCATCCATCTTACAGACTTCACTGAAAATTAATTACAGCCATTTCAGTTGCACTTCTGCTGACTCCAAGAGCTCTAACCCACAAAACAGGATAAGATCTTGAGGTGGCTGTGAGTCAGGCAGAGATAGCAAGTTGTGAAACTTGATTTTCATTTCAATGACTCAACTGCTAGCTAGTGAAGCCGTCACTTGCTTTGGCTCTGACAAGTATTGTTAGTGCCAACACACTGTCTCCACCTCAAGGAAGTCCTAAGGAGACCAGTAATAACCTCAAAGCCATTCCGGGATGCCTTGAGAACTGCTTTAGTTCAAACCAGTACTATTCAGGTAATGTCGGTAATACAAGCATGGCTGATTTACTTAAGTAGTAATGTGGTAAAGCTAAAAAAACAAGGGTTTGGACCTGCTTAGTCACGTTGGAAATGTCCAAGGCTAGAGAGCTTCTGTGTGCTGAAGGCAAAAAAAAAAGGAAAAATCCCCAACAACTGTCAGCATTGTTCTCGGGTGGCATGGAAAAAGAGTCGCAGAAATGGTAGAAGAGAAACATCCTGTAAAGAAGCCCACAGGGATTCTGGATGGACAGGAGTTCCTAGCATGCATTCCTGCTTAAGTGTTGCAGTGGCAGTCACATAACTGCAGAGACCCCCTCCACTTAAGCTGCAGTTACACATGGAAACATGTAGAACTAATGAAAGGTCTTCTAGCTCTTTTATGAAAGAAAAAATAAACATCTTTTATTTTAAATGAGATGCTAAATGTGAAAGCTGTCTTTCGAGATAACCGGTATGTTCAGGTTTTTCACTTAAAATATCAGTTTGAGATCAGTTGCTTTATACAGAATAAATTTGCTTTAAGTGGATATACCTGATGGAATAGGAACTCTGCTTTGTGTGGAAATCCTGGACGGTGTGACCGAACAAGCCTCAATACATGAAAACACGATTCAGGTTACTGCCACATGTACAAAGTAGGTCAGACACCTTTGGAGGTGTAACACCAAAAGCAGTATTACGAGTGCAATGTGATGTCTGTGTCTGTGTTTTGGTTGCTACCCCATCCTCGCCAAGAAGAGTGAGCTTTTTACAAAAGGACATTAAGGGAAGGGATCTAGTAGGACGTGTAGCTACTCAGTTTCGATTTAGACTTTGGACTTGGTTAATTGGACAACCAACCACTTCTGCATTTAAGATTTTCTGGAATGAGAATCTTGGTGGGTCCAAAATGTTGTTGTGTTAAAACAGATTGTGGGAGATTCTGAACTGTTTTGTGTTTTCAGAGATGTATAGCTTTTGGTGCGGCAGCTATAGCAAGATATGCTCAACTGCCTTTGAATTAACTGGCGTGACATAGTCACCACTTCCAACACCAGCGATCGATGTGTCAGGAGCCGTGCCTTTCAGGGCCAACTGGAATAACTTGCTGTGTTGCTCTGAAGCTCACCCTAGCCAGTTACTCCAGGATACTGAAGGACACAAACCTCTGTCTGGCTTCTCGGTGCTGACTGATTTCTGAACAATGCAGCCTCGCTTGTGGCAACCTGGCATCGGCCCAGAGGTTTGAGCCCTGAAACACGCCTCGGAGGCCTGCAGCTGGAAGCAGTGATGGGCTTTTCACAATTAGGCACAAACTGGGTGCCCAGGTACACTGGCACAGTTCCCTGTGTAACTGAGGTACCAGTTTGGGTTGTAAAACTCACCTGGGAAAACAGCTCTACAGTGGAACAAACCCAAAAATTCACAAGATTACTCCTCTCTAGCTGGAGTCTTACTAGATGTTTCATGATCGGTTCAGTCACAGAAATCTCTGGGAAACACCCTCTGCTCTGAGAAAAATGCATGTTTTGCTCCTGAATCACAATCTGGCAGTGCTGACACTTGCGTGTGTTCTATTGGAAGTGTACTTCTGGTTTGGAGCGATTTGTTCCTCTCAGATGCCAGAGAGTACTTCTGTTTTTACTTCTAAAGCGTGGTCATGACAGACACGGGACATGAGAATTATGTCAATGGTGATGTCTGCTAGATTCTACAAATGACCATTTTATCTTCAACGCTTATCAAGTATTATATACATCCAGTCTACCAGTGCTAGTCTTCCTTGAGGATGCTGGGTTTCTGGCATGCTCCCTATTCTCTTGGTATGTGGTGGAGAGTTTTCCTGGTCATTGCTAGCTACTGGGGGACACTTCTTTCTCTGAACCCCACCTTATCACAATCTTTCAAACTTTATGCAGCATACGTAGAAGCAGCGCTGCTTTCCTTTGGATACTGTGGAACAATGTATTGTGTAGATAAACACTTAAAGCACTCTAATCTCTTTGTTCTTAGGATTGTGATGGCCTACGAAGTTTCCCTAGCCAGACACCTTTGCACCACTCTTGAGTCAAAGAAAGTGAAGGCAAAGGCCTCCCCTCGAGCACTGTGTCCAGTTTTAGGCATCTCAGTACAAGAGAGATCTCGAGGGGCTGGAGCGGGTGCAGAGGAAGGCAACAAAGCTGGTCAAGGGACCGGAGAATAGATCATATGAGGAGCGTTTGAAGGAGCTGGGTCTGTTTAGTTTGAGGAAGAGGAGGCTGAGGGGAGACCTCATCACTCTCTACAACTCCCTGAAAGGACACTGTAGAGAGGCTTGTGCTGGGCTCTGCTCTCAGGTAATTAGTGACAGAACCAGAGGGAATGGCCTCAAGCTGAAACAAGGCAGGTTTAGACTGGACACTGGGAAAAAATTCTTCACTGAAAGAGTGGTGAGATATTGGAATGGGCTGCCCAGGGAGGGGGTTGAGTCTCCATCCCTGGATGTGTTTAAACATCTCTTAGATGTGGTGTTGGGGGACATGGTCTAGGGGTGAACTTGTAAAGCAGGGCTGATGGTTGGACACGATGATCCCAAGGGTCTTTTCCAAGCTAAATGATTCTGTGATTCTGTGATTTTGTGACTTTAAACTGATGGACCGAAACTTATTTATTTCATCAGATCATCAGATAAGCTGGTAAACATTTCAGTTTTCCTCTCTGAGAGCTCCATGGCATAAGCCAGCTCTTCATCCTGATATTGTCAGCATGGAAGAAAGTCAGTACGATAATTTCTTCTTTCCTCTAATTACTGTTAATTAAATGAAGAGGAAGAAAAAAAACCCTAGCCCTTGTCCCCAAAAAAGCCTGAGCTTCCCACTTGGGAAAGAGTAATTGTTCTGTGGGTCTGGACGGGGGGGATCTCCTCTACCATTTGGTAAGATAAAACGTGCCTTCCCACATGTTTCCAAACCTTTAACCAAGTTGTCAGTCCCTTCACATTGGTCTGGAAGTTGTTCAAACCCCAAGATGAAGCGTCTTCTTACATTATTTATAATTCATATTAAAACATATGTTTACTTCAACTGAAATAGAAATAGAGCAATCACTCTGTGTACTCTACAGTCATGTCTTTGAGGAGTGACTTAAGAGTAAGCATGTGGGAATCAAAATGAAGGAGGTGAAGGCAAACTCAAGGAGGAAAAGGCACTGAATTGAAAACTGTACAAGGAAGCAATTCCAGAGAAAATTCTACCTGTCTGAAAAAAAAAAAAAAAAAATAAAATCTGCATTTCTGTGTTTGAACAGGTTTAATTTCACCATCAATACAAAGAATGAGAACTGTAGAGGACTACCCAAACCCCGAAGGAAGACACTATTGAGCAAAACAAGTGATACCCTGGCATCGTGTATGGGACAGCTGACCAAACACTTCAAAATTAAACACTTACATGGTGGGAAGCAAACCAAGGTCTGCTCCGAATAGAAAGCTTAAGCAGCTTCAGGGAATGGATTATTGGAATGGTGGCACGAAGCACTCATGTCTGTTCTCGTAAACACCAGACAGAAGTGAGAACCACTGCACTCACTTCATAAGTGGGGTGTTGGATTGGCCAAGGATGGAGTTCATTTATGCTACACGGGTTCACAGAGCTGGTATGGTTATGGTTATATGGAGCATGTCCTGGTTGCACAGTGGTGCACGGGTAGAATGTGTCTATTTGAAGACATGAAATACCTCTGCTCCCACTGGACTGCCAAATGGGCATTAGCCCCATGCTGTGGCAAAGCCAAAGCACTGAGCTGACCACAGGGCTCTCATGCTTTCCAAGAAGGGCAAGAAAGCTGGTAAAAGGTCTAGAGAAAATGTCATATAAGGAGTGTCTGAGGGACCTGGGGTTGTTTAGTCTGGAGAAAAGGGGTCTGAGAGGAGACCTTATTGCTCTCTACAGCTACGTGAAAGGACATTGTAGTGAAGTGGGTGTTGGTCTCTTCTCCCAGGTGACTAGTGATAGGATAAAGAGGGAATGGGGAGGTTTAGGTTGGATATTAGGAAAAAATAATTTACTGAGAGAGTGGTGAGGCCTTGGAACAGGCTGCCCAGGGAGGGGGTGGAATCACCATCCCTAGAGGTGTTTAAAAAACATCTGGATGTGGCACTGCAGGACATGGTTTAGTGGTCCTGATAATATTTAGTAGACTGTTGGACTTGACGACCTTGAAGGTCGTTTCCAACCTTAATGATTCTGTGCTTCTGTAAGATCAGCCTTGCCAGAGCTTGCCATGAGCCCCAAGGACACCCTGCGGGAAAACCGATGTCCACACAGCACTGGAGTCAAAACTCTGCCGCCCTGGGCTCACAGCCTGAAAGGGAACTAAACCCAGGCGTGGTGGCTGAAGGAAGTGGGCTGATGCCAGAGAGAACAGGGTGAGCTCAGACCAGGGGAGATGCCACACGGGAGGCCACACGGGCGGCCACCAAGAGGGCCGGCTGCCTGCACGCCCTCGGGGCAGGGGGTCCCGCCCCTGCCGCCTCTCCCGCCCCGAGGCACCCGCCTGAGCCCCCTCTACTCCATCGGGCCAACCCCGTGAGGCGCGGGGCGGGCAGCGGGGCGGGCAGCGGGGCGGGCCGGGGGCGGGCACTGTCAGGGGCGAGGCGGGGCCTGCTGTCCGCCCTCCCGCCCGCCCTGACCCGCTATGTGGCGCGGGCCGGGGCGGCCGTACGGGGCATAGGGAGCGGTCGGAGGTGAGGAAAAGCGGCGGTCGGCGCGGGGACAACCGCCTCGCTGCCTCCCGGGGCTCGGCTCGGCTTCCAGGGCCGCCGGCGTGACGGGGAGGGCAGCGCGGGGGCGGGCCGCGGAGGCGGCCGGGGGTCAGCCGGGCAGCTGCCGGGCTTTCCCGGCGTGGCCCGCTTGCCTTGTGTCTGGCAGCGTGGGCAGGGTCGGTGGCGGGAGGGTCCCCCGGAGGGTTGCAGCGAAGGTGGGGGGACAGCTCTTCGGCGGGTAGACGGAAGGTTTCCAAAAGAAACAACCCCTAAACCCTGGTTTTCTGTTAACTTCGGGCGTGTTTGTTTCGGGGTGTTGGCACAACCCGGCTACCCCTGCTGGTTTTGCTGCCCTGACGGCTCCGAGCAGCTTCCGTGGAAGTAATTTTTTAGTTTTCACGTGTGTCTGCTTCCTCCTTGGGTCCCGTGCTGTACAAACCCAGGTAGGAAGCGCGGTACGGACCTGGAGCGAGCAGTGCTGAACGCCAGCGCATTTTTTCAGGCGCTTGTAACAGGAAGCAGGGTGAAGCTTGGCATAAATCTGCTCGACCTGGTAAAACGCTGCACAAACTATTTCTTGCATAACCGGGGTCGATCAGGGGCTCTTTTTTTAACTCTTTGTATGACGACGAGGACAAGGCTTTGGGTGAAAGAGATGCCTGCAAAAATACCAGTCTCAAACCTAGTCCCTAGAGCTCGCAGCAGAGTCGGTGCTTGGCAGCAGCCTGTCGAGCCAAAGCTTGGTACGAATGAGCTGTCCGTGAAAAACTACCGGGCTGAGGTTCTGCTTTGTTCCCAGCAGCAGCTTTTTAAGTTTGGAGAGCTTCACTTGCGAGTTTTCATCGGGGACTTGAGCAAAATGCTGGATGTGTTATGTCTTAATTCTTCCTAGCTTTGGGAGCTGTGTGCTTGTTTGACTTGGATGGTTTATATGTGCTTTTTGGGTTCTCGAAAAGCCAAGCTGGAGTTGCTAAATGAATGTGCTTGCCTTTCATATAGATTGCGAAATTAGAGTGCTGTAAAAGCTGAGAAATTGGCATAAAACTTGCATAAAAATCGTTTAAAAAGACAGAATCCTTAATCCAGTTATTTTAAATTAATCCTTAAATAAGAAATGCCCATTACTTTCTTCTTTCTGGTAAATAATAGTACTGATTCCTCCCCCCCCCAAGAATAATAGATTAATTTTTTAATACTTTGCATCCCTGTATTTTTAATATGTACAGTTTCAGCTGCGTGAGCCCTCCTGGTCCTTTTAAATGCCTCTTTAGCTGTACTTTGAAGATGTTAGTGGAAAAGTAATAACATGCTTTGGACTTAAGAGATATTTCATATTGAAGTCCTCGTAACTTTATGTTGACAGGTATCAGGAGTTGAAATGACAGAAAATTCTTTGAAGTGCTGACTGCAAAATGAGTTTCTTCTGCTTGATGCTGAAAGGAGGTACTGTTTTGAAGTGATTTGACTACTGATAAGACCGCTCCTTTCAAGGTGGTTTGGATGTTCTCATTGCCTCCAGTTTGACTTGAGGAAGCGAGCGGATAGGTAGATCTTCACTCTACTAGTATCATCCAGTAATGGCCAGTTATGCAGAGCTACAGATGTCCATCTTTCTTTTTTTTTTTGCTGTCCTGTTCTTTGGTGAAAGATGAGGCAGTACCTACAACAAACAGCTCAGATTCAGATTTAGAGCAATTAATACTTTGTCTCAAAGTTGAACTGGAATTCAGCTTGTAAAGATTTAACTATTGAAGGCTTCTTCGTGACTATTCTTTGATTTATGTGACTTCTTTTCGATTTAGCTTGAAGAGAATGTCTTGGATAATGGGTTTTCCTTAAATTTGTGACTTTTCCATACTCTTACAACTTGCAGGATTGTCTGGAAAGGAGACATTTAAGGAGTAAAGTTTGTGGTCATCACTGGAGTGTCAGAATACCACAGTGGATAACCAGATCTGCTTCTACAGGGTGCTTGTGTATCATTTTGTGTGATTCAGTGTTCATTCATGCCCCTGTAAAATGAGCAGCTGCATTTTCTTTTTATAAGGTGAGAATGTTAGGGAAGTTAGGAAAAGTGGTAGACTGGAAACAAGGCATAGTCTGTTAGAAACTTTATCTGACATGGTTTAACCCTGGTAGGCAACCTAACAGCTTAATCCTGCTGACAGGAGCCACAGCTTCTCTGGGCAACCTGCTCCAGTGTCTCACCAGCCCTACAGTAAAAAAGTTCTTCCTAATATCTAATCTAAATCTACTCTCTTTCAGTTTAAAACCATTACCTCTCATCCTACCACTACACTCCCTGGTAAGAGTCCCTCCTCATCTTTCCTATAGGCCCTCTGCAGATACTGGAAGCTGCTATAAGGTCTCTCTGGAACTTTCTCCCAGCTCTCTCAACGTGACCCCAGCCCCCTGATCATCTTTGTGGCCTTCCTCTGGACCTGCTCCAACAGGACCATTGTCTTTCTTCCAACGAGGGCCCCAGAGCTGAACTCGGTATGCCAGGTGGGGTCTAGCAAGAGTGGAGCAGAGGCGCAGAATTGACTCCCTTGTCCTGCTGGCCACGCTTCTTTTCTCAGAACATAGTTGGCTTTCTGGGCTGCAAGCACACATTGCTGGGTCATGTTGAGCTTCTCTTCAACCAACACCCTCAAGTCCTTCTCCACAGGGCTGCTCTCAATCCACTCATTGCCCACCCTCTATTTGTGCTCGGGGTTGCCCTGACCCATGTGCGGGGACCCTGTTGATCCACAGAATGGTCCATCTGCCAAATCCACATCTCTCCAGTGTAGAGACAAGGATGTTCTGCAGGATGGACTCCCCACAGACAGTGGTCGACGTTGAAAGCCACTTAACAGTGAGTGGTGTGCTGATATGCAATTGAGGAGCTTAGATGCTTTCTATGCTACTGTCTTGACCACTTTTTTCATTGCGTTGGCCTATGTGTTAAAAACTGGAGACAGAAAATTTGGAAAACAGAAGATACAGTTCTGTGTTTTGCACAGCTTCTTGAAGGACAAGTTTGCTTATTCTGCTGCAAGCAGGCTTGGGGACCCCGTGTGTCTCTAAACCTTTACTTATGGTGATTTAAAGTTGGCAGGGTGCCCAAGTCAAGTTAAAGGGCAAGTTGTGGGAAGATAGACATCCTGCAAAGAATGAAATGTCAGTATCTTAAATTAGGTCCACATGTTTGCTATTTTTGTTTTCAAGATGGTAATTTTAGAAATGTGAAGGAGCAGTAGTAAGTTGTATTGTAACTATGGGTGGATAAATATTAGGAAAGTAACTTGTAAATCAAACCTTTTTTTTTTTTTTCTCTGTTTTAGTACCTCTAACCACAAATATGATTGATTGATGGTGTGGGATTTTGTTTGGTTTTGGGTTTTTTTCCTTTTTTTTTTTCTTATTTCTTAAAGGGCTTCATGTACCTTTCTCCTTTAAGCCCAGCAGTCTCTTTGAGCTGCAGCAGTTTTTCAACTAAGTATATAGGCAATGTCATCAGGGAAATTGCCATTCTCTACAAAAGTGAGTTTTTGAGCTGCTGTGGTTGCATCACAGGGACATTTCATATTGCTGAGGTGGGGCTAGAAGGCACTACAAGGCTAAAGCTGTCAGGTGTGTTGAGCAAACATCTCCTTTTTAAGCAAAGTTTACTGTTTCACATTTGTGGATTTTGAGGAGTGTTTTTCTGTATATTCTGCTCAAGAAAAAGTGAAAAAGCCTCGTGTGGTCTCTTGAAAACACAATAGAAGTGCTCTGTGTACTGTGAGGTATTGCAACTGCAAATCTGGAGGCTTCTCCCTCTTTTCCCAGAATTGTTAAGCTTTGCCACTGTAATACTTGAAGGGTGTGTGTGGAATTTGAAACAACAGAACTTTAGTTAAGTGTTGAGCCTTTGCATACCCTGTTAGAAAGATATCCACTCTTGGTACTGGAGACCAGTAATGGGTGCAAAATGTCAATCTTTAACCTGTTGGATTGCTTAGTTATTCTTACTTGCTCTGAATTCAAGTAGTCTTTGTTTCCTTTCAGTGGTTTTATCTGTCTTACAAAGTATCTACTTATGCCTGGTTTTGTTGCTTGCTTGGCACCTGTGTAATGTTATCTTGGCTTTGACATGAGTTTCATCTTCCAAAGTCTTTTCTAGAATTCTTGGTCAATCTTTACTGCAATTTCTGTTGTTGATCTTTTGTTTTAAGTCATCTGTAGTGTAGGCAGAGTGATGCTCTTGCTGTTACGTTTAGGATGCCTGTAGAAAATGTGTTTTTGTGTGTCTATGCTGCTGTCCAAATGATGTGTCTTGTAAAATCATTTTTTTCCTCTTTCTCCATGATTTACAGGTAAACTGAAACTCCAAGAATGGTGATCAGCTCATTGGCGAGTTACAGGAAAACCAAATGCATGGCAACTAAATCAAGATGATGGCATGAGTGCTTTGTCAGATAAACTGTCCAAAAGTAATACATACTTGGAGGCTGTTACACTGTTGAGCTCTGCTCTGTGTGTCGCTCCCTACGACCCCAACACCTCTGCGTATGAAATGCTTCAAAAGAAGGAGCTGGTGTGGCTTAATTGTCACTAAAGTGAACTACACTGGATACAAAAGTAAGTCAAGGCCATGTGTGGGTTTTTTGGGAATACCATCTCTTCTCCCAGCCAGTTCTAACTGGGTAGAAAGCTGATATTAACTAGGACCCATGCAGTGAATGTTTCCCAGTGGACTGTTACGTGAGAAACCAGGTCGCTCTAGAGTGAGAGGCAGCAGCATGCAATATGCTTGGGAACAGAGAAAAAGCAAGACAGCTAAATGCAGACCTTAGCCTTCCAGGAGCTGTCAGAAGGGAAGGGGGTTAAGTGCTTGCCAGCTGACTGACAGTAGAAAGCTTGGAAAGGGCTTTCTGTCTTGCGAAGAAAAAGTAGGCACATCTGAGAGGGGAGCAGGACTTGTTGAAGATTTAGAGGTTTCATGGAAACCACTTGAGGGCCATGGGAACCTATTCAGTCATGTCTTTGTTGGATCTTTTGTCTGCAAAGATGACCTGAGGTGTGAAGTGAAACTACAATTCTTGAACACTTTGGTTCGTGTCTCACCACAACAAATCATTTTAGCTGCGGTTTCCACACGTTTGACTTTAGACACCAGTTTAAGTGTCAGATCACACTGGAGTTACAGTGTGTCCTCCTGCAAAGAACCACAAATTCAGCTGCTCTTAAAAGCGGTGCTACCTCAACTATACAAGAACAGTTCAAAGAATGAAACCTCATTCTGGTGGGTTTGGGGTTTTTACGGCTTAACTATGCTGGCGAAAGAAAATTACACTTTATGCAAGAGTTCTTCCAGTAGAAATTTGGAAATATTCCAGTAGAAAGCTGAGCAGCCTTCTGTAGAGGCCAACAGTTGCTGTAGTTGAAATCTTCAAAGGCTGGGGCTAAATTATCAAACCCATTTTTCCCTCCCCAGGATGAATAATGCTTCTCCTGATTTTTTTTTTTTAGGGAGTAGTGCAGGGTGCAGAGGACAGTGCAGCTTGAGCACTCTTACCACATTAATGGAAAAAAAAAATCTTCTTTGCAGCAAAAGATGACATCTACGTTTTTGCTCATTGGTCATCTTGTTCTACTGATACCTCTGGTCAGTGCTGGTAAGTTAAATACATCTTTGGAATTACCACTTTAAAAAAAGAAAAACTGCAAGAGATGAGTTGTATGTATTCGGTAGGAAATAGTTATTGAGAGCAAATAAGGGATTTGAGGTTTGTTTTTGCTGGTTTTGTGTTGGAGATATGCCAAATACCTCTTCTTGAAGTTGCACTGGGGATGGCACGGACACATCGACATAAATATTTTAAAATCTAGCCACATCAATGTAGGATACTGAGGCTTTGATTAGGCTCTTCCTGATTCCTATGAAGAAAATCTAAAAAGATTGGCTTCCTTAAAGTTAGCTTGAGTGCCTTCTTCAAGAAACATGCCATAGCTTTCAAGCAGTAGGGCTCAGATTCCTATAGACTTAATTAGTAACATTTTTAATGGCAGAGCTAATTTTTCAGTAAATTTTAAAACTACATAAATTAATGATGCTTGTCTTGTGGCTCTTGACGTAAACAGTCTAATATTAATGTCTCTGAATTGTTTAAGTTCCACGGGCACCTACTTGGAAAGCTTTAAATTAGGTGATAGGAAGGTGGTTGGGACTGTAAAGTTTACTGAAGCCTCTTCTTTATTTTTTGATTCAATACATTAGCTTTGCATTTATCTGGTCATTCAGGAGGATTTGTAAGATCAGTCAGATGTTTTGCAGTTTCATAAGAATTCAGTGTTGCACATGTATGTGAGAATATGGAAGCCCTTAGAATCTGCTTTACAGCGAACCGGCTTGCTCTGTTTGTGCTAAACTGGTATTCTCCAAGTGGATTCCACTGGCAGATCTGGGTTCTTGATGGCTTCTTGCAGTATCTGTTCTTCTTTCTCTCTCTTTTGGGTTTTTTTTGGCTGATGTTTAAACAGCTGCTTGCTGGGCTGCATGATTGTGTCTTGTCAACTTGTTACACAGCCGTAATTATAAAAATCCTGTTTATGTGATGTTCAGAATAAAGTCCGTAATTCAAAGGACCTTCTGGATAAAGGTGGCAGAAATTGCAAGTGTAATAAGGAGATAGTACATTATAGTCAAGACTTCTTAATGTAAATACTGCACCTCTCCAAATGTCCTTTGTATTCCAACATGTTGGTTCACAGGCTTCTTTGATGTGGTGAGGTCTTGATCTCATTCTATACTGTCTTGTGCTTCAGCTCAAAAAACATCTTCTTTTCTTTTTTTTATTTCCTTTTTTTTTCATTTTTCTCCCACCTTATTTGTTTTTGGCCTCACAGTCATAATGGCCAGAGCACTGTGAGGAGCTCTGCACTGCTACTGCTTGCACAATGCTTTTCACAGGTAGTATATACATTAAGAATCTGGTAATTCTTCTGCAAAAGTGCCAATGTGCTCAAATAACAAGGAGAGGCCAGGTGAGTTGTGAGTTGTGTTGCCTGGTGAATCCCAGGTATCATCTTATGGTTTGCACTGGGGCTATTGGACTTGTGCTTGTTTCTGACTGCCTTAATAGAGGGAAGTTGTGGCTTAAGCTTATTTTCTAATTCTGCCTAACTTGGAATGTATATTAATACTTCTAAAACATGTAAGTATACAGATGAAAACCATTGTTTTGTTTTGTTTTGGTTTTTTTCATAGAAGAGTGCATTATTTGTGATTACTTTGTGCTTGTTGGAGAGCCTACGGTTATTAGTTGCCCAATAATTACATTGCCAATGCTTCACTCTGATTACAATCTGACATGGTACAAAAATGGTAGTGCTACACCAGTGACCACAGAGAGAGAGGCCAGGATCCACCAACGAGAGGACTTGCTTTGGTTTATTCCTGCAACACTGGAGGATTCTGGACATTATGAATGTGATGTAAGGTAAGGAGGGGAGGAGGGAAACAACTGCCTTGCTAATGCTTAGAAGTGTAGTAATGTATTTGTGGAACTTGAGTGCATGGAATGTTTTTGGTTTAGGTGGAGAGATTAGATCAGTTAAAAACACCATTTTGACTATGCTTTTTGTTTCTGTGAGCTGCCTTTTGTTTTCTTGTATTCCACACATATAGCACTGTAAAAAGTGATTCATACAGAAGACTCTTTATCTTACAGCATAATAATATTAACAATGGTGGATTATTTGGTTGGTTTGTTTGTTTTGGATGAAGTGTAAGGTCACAGGGAAAAGCCTTAACTGCTTCAGCTTTTCTTGTGTTTGATACTGACAGGAGAACATTTTGGTTTCTTCATTAGACATGGGTAAATGGAAGAAGGATCTAAGAGGAGCAAACTCTGAATGTTATGCATTATCACTACAGACAGAATTTCTGGAGAACTTACCAACCTTTTGAGAATCCTTTTAGGAGTTACAAATTAAATTAACAGGCAGAACATTCTTATGTTTTATTTTAAAGCGTTACCAAATGTTGCTGGTTAAAAATGGGAATGCAGGTGAAGAGCAAAGTAATGTGCTGGACAGCTTTAGAGACAGTGAAAGGAATGTGTCCCCAGTACTGCTCAAAAGATCCAAGTGCACAGAGAAGAAGAAAGGAATAGATTCTCTTCACCTCTTGGATGCTTTAAAGTTCTTGCCAGATTTGCAGCTTGGATTAGTGCACTGGACTTCACCACTTCAGGTGGTCAAATCTTATTTAGAATGGCTGAAATTCATTGAATGCTGACAGGAATTTCATTTTGGGAAGACACAGTTGTTCTTTTCCCCATGGTCTTGCCACAGCACACTGAGAACAGCCAGCATAGGCTTTTTGGGTGACCTAAATTTTGTTTCAGTGGCGTGTAGTTATGTGTACTTGTGTGCATACAGTATGTCAGTTATGCTGAAAGGATTTGGGTTGTGAATGTAGTAACAGTGATCAGCAAAAACTCCCAGTGTGTAGAAACAGGTCTCAGGCCTTTGACCTTCCTGCTCCAGAGCTGATAATGAAGCTAAAATTGGAGGTTAGAAGAAATGTAGTCTGTTCAAAGCTACCCAGTTAAATATTGTTAATTTAGGCTCTCCTGCTATGTTTCTAGTTACTCTAGCTATGAGATGTGTTCCCATGGCCACCTCACATCACTGTCTTGCATTATATCAGCAGAACAAAAAGCTTGCTAAAGTTCAGGTGTATTAACTGTAGGCTACATTTTGTGCAGCAGTCACTTAAACTTTCATTACAGAGCTTGCCAGGGTGCAGTATATATTAAGTTGAAGTCAGGATTCTCAAAACATGCAGCTCACTCTTCTGGAAGCTTTTTTTCCTTAGCATAGTGTTGAGAAATGAATTAATAAAGACTATTCCTTTACTTCTGGCATAGGCATCTGGTTTCTAGTGTCATCTCTCCTCTGCAGAGCTGCTGTACCGCAGGTTCTTGTGAGCTCCTGGTGTGGTTTCACATTGATACTGCACTTTGATGTTTCTGTTATTCAAATACTCTTGTTTCTCTTCCGTTGAGAGGTACAGCCTGGTAATGACCTGTCTGCTGCTCTCATTACAGACACCTTAACAACTCTAACAAGAAAAGGATCCATTTGACAGTTTTTGAGAACGATAACGGTTTGTGTTTTAACGGAAGAATGAAGTTTGAACAGAAAGTGATGAGCACAAATACTGGAAAGATTATATGCCCTGATCTAGAACATTTTAAAGATGAAGACAATAATCAGCCTGAAGTACACTGGTATAAGGTATTGTGCACATGTATTTCAGCTATACAAGATATGAAAAAAATCTATTTAAAACATGTAATGATATAACTGTGCAAAATAGCTTTTGAAAGGGAAGGTTCATTTTCTCTGCCATTTGAGTAAGGCAGCTGTCTTGCTGTCCTGTTGGGGAGGTGTATGGGAGGCATCTTTTAAAAAAGCAAATTGTCCACTTGGGGATTGCAGGTTTTTTCAGAGTCAGAAAGGTGTGGTTTGGGTTGTTGATTTGTGAAAATCTAGTTTATCCTTTTGTTATTGTATGTAGGTAAGTTTAAAAACTTATGTTTCTTAAATACCAGTCTATACATAATTATTTCAGTTTCGCAGAACATCAGGCCTGTCTTATCTGCTGATCGTGGTGTAAAATTGTTACATCTCTTTGCCCTGATTCTGCCAAAACACTCTGTAGACTATGCAAGCTTAGAACCACGTATTGTGTCTGTATTAAGGTAAAATTATGAAGTAGGTCAACTCTTAGTTCTGATGCTGGTATTAAACTAGCTACATGGGCCTATGCAAGTAAAATAAGGTTGGTGGTGCACCTATACATCTTCTTCTGAAATGAAGTGATTCTACACTCCTTAGAGGACAAGGAAGAGAAGGACATTTTTCACTGTGTTGGCATTGCCCCAGAAACAATGCACCCAAGAGCACGAGGCACTGCTGCAGCACCTCTGGCTCATCTCAGTGCAGTAGGAATGCAGCCCTGTGTTCTCTTAAACTCTGCTACCTGTGTAACCACTTTCATTACACCCAAGACAGATAACTGTCGAGCTACTAAACAAAGGCAGTGAACTAAAAGACAGCATTTGAAAACATCAAGGAGTGACTGCAGTGATTTTTAAAAGGTACAAATGCAAGATGTCATCAGGCTTCATGTTAGAGTGTAGTGATGCTTGGATAAGAACCCACATTGTGCCTTTCAAAAACTTCAGTATTTGGCAAGTATTTTAAGTTCAGTAGAATCACAGAATGGTAGGGGTTGGAAGGGACCTCTGGAGATTGAGTCCAACCCCCCTGGCAGAGTAGGATCACCCAGAGCAGGCCACACAGGAACAGATCCAGATGGGTCTTGAACATCTCCAGAGAAGGAGACTCCACAACCTCTCTGGGCAGCCTGGGCCAGGCTCTGTCACTCTCACAGTGAATGTAATATATTTAATTATCAGATTACTAGTAAGTACCACTAAATCACAGGTACTTTTGATGTGTTTAGGAGTGTAAACCTGGATTTCTTGAAGACAAGCGACTTCTTTTGGCAGAGGGTGAAAATGCTGTCTTGATCCACAATGTAACTGTACAAGACAGAGGAAACTACACGTGCCGTATGGTATACACATATATGGGAAAACAATATAATGTGTCACGAACCATGAGTCTGGAGGTTAAAGGTGAGTGCATTGAGGTTATTCTCTTCTCTTTTTGGCTCTGCTGTACATATTTCTGTGCAGGTGTAAGCTCCTTGGCATGTTACTTCTCACCTCTGTGAAAGTAGAGTTGCAAATCTTTAGTTTTTTCCTGAATGGAAAATGAAAATACAGTGATGTATGTTGCTATTCTTGAGAGTTTCTACTGAGGAAGAACTGTCATGGGGAAATGAGAAGTGTAGGGTTAGGAAGGAGAATTAGATGGAAGCAGTGGTTACAGCAGGGTGGGGAGAGTGTTTTTGCTACAACAAATAATGTACCATTAAATTAAAAAAATGAGGAAAAAAAAAAAAAGATTGATTTAATCTTTCTAGATTAAATCAGAATTCTGGCTTTGGTGATACCGGAACAGTGGGCTGCAGCAAGTCTGTATGTTCTGCAGAATGATACACTTCCAGCACAATTTAAGTGTGTGTTTACTCTTAAGTAGATTCTTCCTTGATTTGGAGATCATTGATACAAGCCTTCTTCCTTATCCATCTCTCTGACAAATTTAATCGCAGGTTTTCGTTTTGTTTTCTGGTTTTGTGTTAGTTTTATATCAACTGCCCCTAAATTGTGAGATCCTTTTTTTTTTTTAGAAATTATTTTTAAGGTAAGAGCCTTTTGTTAACTTGGAAGCTAAAACACAATAATTTGTGCAGGGAATCACAGAATCATTTAGGTTGGAAAGCCCCTTGGGATCATAGTGTCCAACCATTAGCCCTACTCTACAAGTTCACCCCTAGACCATGTCCCCCAACACCACATCTCAGTGATCCTACGAGAGATTTTCCGTTGTAAATTTGAAACTGGTAGTAATTATGGTGCTACATTAGTACCAAACATTAAAACAAAACCCTTGTAAAACTACCAGTTCAAGAAAGTTGTGGAACTCTTCTTGCCTGAAGATTTTTTTTCCTTTCCTTTATTGCTGGTAGAACGACCACGGCGGATGAGACCAGAATTCATTTATCCGAAGAACAATACAATTGAAGTAGAACTTGGTAAGTAGGGACTATTGAAGATGTCACTAACCTTCAGTAAAACAAATAAGCTCCTGGTCTTTCTGAAATAACACATGAACAGTTTCACTGACTTCAGCAAGGCTGGGAGGCAGGCACAGAGCTTGAGGATATCTGGAAGACAGATGATAGAACATGATTCCCACAAGTCATTTGCAGGGTGAATAACTGTGTGCCTAAGATTAGAGTCTTTTGCCTGGCATTGTTGGGTGGGATGCATTTGTTTATTTATTTATTTATTTATTTAATTTAACTGACTTCTGTCCTTTGTACCACTCTTCAGTGCCATGTCCTCAGTATCTGTGGAGATAGGTCAGTAATTTCTCCTCTTCCTCTGTGTTTCCTGTCTGCTTTTGTTCTCCACAACCTGGATTTTGTTCCTCATTCCAGGGTGTTAAAAGGTTTCAGATACTGATCTTTTGTGAAACAGTGAGCTGCTAGTTGATGGGTATCCCAGGTATGGTTTATCATAGAAATTTCTTAAGTAAAAGATTCTGGATATAAGAAATAACTCCTTCCCAGTGAGGACAGGCAGACAGTGCAGCAGGTTGTCCAGAGAAGCTGTATGGTCTCTTGTCTTTGGAAGTTTCAGAACCTGACTGGATAAATCTCTGAGCAGCCTGTTCTAACCTCAAAGCTGGCCCTGCTTTGAGCAGAAAATGGGACTAGAGACTTCTCAAAGTCCTTTCCAACCTCAATTATTTGTAACTCAAGGGCTAAGTGTATGGTATACAAGTGTTTTCCTAAAATATACATAATTCTTTATACTCGTCATACCTCTGACAGAGTTGTGTTTTACTGTTGTAGTCCAGAAGAATGAGTTTTGGAGCTGCTTGAGCTGTATTTTTTTCTCTCATTTTACACTAATGGGAACTGTTTCAAACAAAGTATTTGATTACAAAGGGCCTTAACTCATTCTGGAGAAGTGTGATTGGCTATTTGCTGAAATTTCCAAGTCTAAGCTGTTTTGTAATCTTTTGAGGAAGGATTGTTACCAATTAGATCATTAGAGAAGCTCTGAGAAGAGGTGTTGGGACTCTGGCACCACGTGGGCTCTGAGGCCAGAGCACTGTGGATTATTCTTTTGTGCATCACACTGATGGTAGTCCCACATAGCACAGCTACTTTTGCTGCTGCTTTTACTGACACTGAGCTTGTAAATATTGTGTGTATCAGGTGGGTTTTTCTCATGTTGAGGCTTTGTCCTTCTTTTCACATGACATGAAATATTTTGTCTGGCCCAAATTCTAACTGTGAATCTGTGGTATTAAACTGAAGTGAATGGCACTGAAACATAGTTGGGTTTTGTGGATTTGTTTGTTTGTTTATTTGGAGTTGTTTGTGGGGTTTTTTTGTTGCAGTTGTTTTGGGGTTTGAGGATTTTTTTCTTTCTTTTTTTTTTTTTTTCTATTCTTTTTGACCTCAGTAGCTTGTGAAAGATTTCTTATTCTAAACTTGCCAGGTTCTGGTGAGGATCAGTAGATTTCAACCAGAATAATGAATAAGCTTTAATAGAAATGATGTTCCTTCGAAGTCCAGAAGGATTTGTTTTATACAGTGGGAATATTCAGGACATGATACAAATGGTATTACTTTATTATAGACAGTCCTGAAATCTTCAGATGGCTATTTAATTCTGTTGGAAATACTCTGAAGTGTCTCAGCAGCCTCTTCTTTTCTGGTAATTACATCTTCTCTGGCTTCATTACAATTACATGCCTGAAAGGCTTTATATGTGCTCTTCCACTAATTAGGAAATTTGTGCACCAGATCTTAGACTGCAGTGACCTTCCAGGGTCTTTTTTTTTACATCACACAACCCTAATCTTTATGTGTGAAAAATCTTTTCCTCTGTGATTGTAACTATGGAAGAAATGAAGCAATATTACAGTGGGGCTTCCCTGTACTGCACCTGCCACACATTAAAATGCCATAGAATCATGGTTTTGTTTGGAAGGCACCTTAAAGATCATCCAGTTCCAACCCCCCTGCCATGGGCAGGGACACTTCCCACTAGAGCAGGTTTCTCACAGCCCCATCCAGCCTGGCCTTAAACAGTTCCAAGGATGGGGCTTCCACCACCTCTCTGGGCAACCTGTGCCAGTGTCTCACCACCCTCACAGGGAAGAAATTCTTCCTAATGTCCAATCTAAATCTACCCTGCTCTAGCTTAAAACCATTGCCCCTTGTCCTATCACCATTTGTAAATCTCATTGCCAGTTCTGACTGCTGATTATTTATGACTCCTCATTTAATTCAGAAAAATTCTTACCAATGCAACCTCTACTCAGGAGGAGTCTGATCTGCATAGGCCCTTAAAGGGCTCTTTGATTTCCGGAAGACATCCTTCAGGATGTTCTTAATCCTTGGTAGCACTTGCTGAGAAATTGGAGAATTGAGCAGTTATTAGTCCAGGGGCTGCCTGTGAATCTCAGCCTGTATTAAGATGGATTATGGGATAACTTGTTTAGCTTTTTTACTTTAGAATAGCAATTGGCCCATAGTTGTTACAGCTTGGATGCTGCATTAGTTAAAAGTTACTGATCTATTATTGCATGGCTTTAACATGTTACAGACATTAGGAAAGCACTCACACGGGAGACTGTAAGGAGACACAAAGCCACCACTCACAAAGTGGGTTTATTGCATCTACTAAATGACTACAAACAATTCCCTGCTACAGGGGGATCCTTTAAATGAAGTTGGTGAAGCCTTTTTTTTTTCTTAATTATTTTTGAAAAATTAATTGTAAAACTTGTTTTTGGGATTTTTTTTTTTTTGTCATTTTTTTAAATGATATTAAAGGCACTGCTATCTGCCATTCAAAAATAATATTCTCTGTTCAGTACTACTAATAGGATGCTGGAAAAAAAAATGTGTTCCTGTTAAATGCCTGGCTGTGGGGCAGAACCCAGAAACACCTGCATGAATCTGGAAACACACACGTGTGGTTTGAATGGGAAGCGGCAGGAGAAGGTTGTGTAGAAGCTTAACAGTACGTTCCTGAATGTATAGAAATGAAGGGCATGGAACACTTGAGGGCTTTTCTTCCTTTCAAAGAGCTGTGCAATACACTACACGACGTGTTCAGAAAAATTCATTGTTGTGGTGGAAGGACGCGAGGGAGGAGATTGGGGAGCATCTGTGCCTTCTGTATGAACTCGAACTGCTTTGCATGTGAGCCAGAGGTTTATTCTGTACTTCTGATAGAGATTGGCTGTTGGTGGAAGCATCTAGATGTGTTGTCGTCCTAGGAAACAAAACACAGATCTTTACACAGGTGAACTGAGAGCCCACCTTCTCCCATCAAATCATAACTTCCATGGGTAAAATAGAGAAGGAGAGAACTCCAAGAAAGCTGCTTTCCTTCCAGTAAATGGAGCTCTCTGAGGCATATTGGCAATAAATATATTCTGCATCCTGGCTTGCTTTCTCAGTACCAAGGCACTCTGTAAGATGTGGACTTCATACCAACCTCATGAAGTTCAACAAGGCCAAATGCAAGGTCCTCCATCTGGGTCAGAGCAATCCCAAGCACCAGTATAGGCTGGGCAGTGACTGGCTGGAGAGCAGCCCTGAAGAAAAGGACTTGGGAGTGCTGGTGCATGAGAAGCTCAACATGAGCCATCAGTTGCTCCTGCAGCCCAGAAAGCCAATCGTGTCCTGGGCTGCATCAAGAGAAGCGTGGCCAGCAGGTCAAGGGAGGGGATTCTTCCCCTCCACTCCACTCTGGTGAGACCTCACCTGGAGCATTGCATCCAGTTCTGCAGCCTCTGTTACAGGAAGGCTATGGATGTGCTGGAACGTGTCCAGAGAAGGGCCACGAGGATGCTCAGAGGGCTGGAGCACCTCTCCTGTGAGCACAGACTGAGAGAGTTGGGGTTGTTCAGTCTGGAGAAGAGAAGGGTCCAGGGAGACCTTATTGTGGCCTTCCAGTGTCTGAAGGGGGCTACAAGAAAGCTGGGGAGGGACTTGTTAGGCTGTGGGGCAGTGACAGGACCAGAGGGAATGGATTAAAACTAGAGACAGGTCAATTCAGGTTGGACATTAGGAAGAATTTGTTCCCCAGGAGGGTGGTGAGACACTGGCACAGGTTGCCCAGAGAGGTGGTGGAAGCCCCATCCTTGGAAGTGTTTAAGCCCAGGCTGGATGGGGCTCTGAGCAACCTGCTCTAGTGGGAGGTGTCCCTGCCCATGGCAGGGGGGTTGGAACTGGATGAGCTTTAAGGTCCCTTCCAACCCTGACAATTCTATGATTCTATGACTCGCAGTGGCAAAGGAGCAGAGTTACAGGTGAGCTTGCTCTGGGAGCAGAGTGTGAGAGTATTCAGAAACCATCCCAGTGGAGAGAGCTGGCTGAAAGACTCTGATCTGGAGTAAAGACCTGCATGGTCACTAAAAATGGGATTCAACTCCAGATTTTAGTTGTCTACATATGAGTATCTGCATTTGAGCTGAGGTCCTTAATTCATCCTGTTAATCAATTGCCTAGACGTATGGTGCTGTGGCTGCTCTACCAGTGCAAGTTTATTGCAGATCAGGAGTACTATCTACCAGCTCCATATGGATGCCTTGAATTCCAGAGAGCATCTCAGATGTCAACATACTCTGTACGTGCAACTGATTTGAGCCCTGGAGATCTTTCAGTGGGGTCTGGAGAGCCTTTCAGCTGCTAAGGTCCAGGTGTCTACTTTAATGTGAGTGGACTGCAGCAGAGCTGAACTTTATTCCTAGCTCAGACATCTAACTTGTATGTAGAGATGAACATTGAGACACCTACATTTAAGGTGGAATTTATATCCATCTTGGAGATGTGCAAGTGTGGATTACAAATGGTTGAGTTTGAAGGTCTGCTTTTCCATATCCCTCCTTTTCCCATCTGTTCCCCAATCACTTGATCCTGCTTCTGGTACAAGGCCTTCAATTGTTCTTTTTACATGTCTTTTGTAGGCTCTCATGTAGTTATGGAATGTAATGTATCAAGTGGCATAAATGGCTTGATTCCATTCTGGCAAGTTAATGATGAGGATGTTGATTATTTTGATAGCACCTACAGGGAACAGTTTTATGAGTAAGTATCCTTCTGCATTGCATTGTAAGTGCATTGATGGGTAAAATGATCTGCAGTAATTTGAATTCATCATAATGTTGGCCACTAGTCAAATGTCAGTAGTCATTGAGAGACTGAGGAAAGCCTGCATCAAGTACATTGTGTTCTATTGCTTGGTTTCAAAAAAAATCAACCCAAACCCATTTTATTATAAATGCTGATCTATCTGATACAAAGGTAACGAAGCAATCCTATGTAGATTTTCATAATGCTGTTGTGAAACAGAATGTTGTAAGCCTTTTTTATACATTTGTTCTTATGCAAAGTTGGTTTTGCTTATAGATTAAAGCCTGCCCTCTGTCATTAATATGGGAAGATGAAATTATTCCAAAAGAAAAACAACCCAACTTTTATTTGTGAAGTTGGTCCTTTCCTAAATACAGACACAGCAGCTAATCCTCCAGAACACAAAGCAGAAGCTCTTGTTGAAGGACAGTTAGGCATTATTTTATTTTTTTTTTATGTTCAGGCAAATTAAACATAAATTAAGCTGATAAAGTCAGCAATTTTTTCGAGGGAAGAGCACCTTTGTTACTCAGTGACTGGTCTATGCTGTAGCAGAGTGTGGGTTTACTTTTTTGCTTTCTCATTGTATCGACCACTGCCATTAACCCTTAAACCCTTAAAATGTAGTGCAAAGAAGAAAGAAAGAAAAAAATCGTAGCTGATCAGTTCTACTTTCTCCCCAGGTTTCTTTAGGAGGAATTCTTACTTTCATTATAGATCTGAATACTTGGCTGTTTGTCTATAAAAATTCAGGCTTCTGTTCATGTTCTTTCAGGCACAACTAAATGCTTTATTCTTCAGGGCATGAAATTTTTCAGCTTCACCAGTTAAGACTCATGTGCAGCTCTGCAGAGCTATGTTTAAAGTTATAAAACCTGCAGCTTTTTCTAAATCCCAATTTGGTGCTGCTATTAAATCTTCCTGAAAAGCATTTCAAAGTCATTCTCTGTTAAGATTTTTGGCTTGCTTGGAGGTGATCTCCATTTCTAATCACTATAATGTTCCCATGCTAGAGATGGAGATGTGCAAAACACATCCTGTGCCAGTTCTACTTAGGAATAAGAATTCAAAGCAAGTTAGCCAGTATTGGAGGACTGAATCTAATTGCAATAATAATGCTTTATTTTTTAAAATATAGTAGCAATTTCTCAGGAATTAAACTTGTGGGACATTTGCTAGTAGCAAACCACTCTGTAGGTGTGACCAACATTATGGAGTAGAGGCTTACAGCTCAGAGGTAACTCTTTCCTCTGCTGGGAGGAGAGTTAAAGCTGACTTGAACAAATCTGAACACGTTGCAAAACGATGAGGTTTGTGTTGGCAGCCCATGACAGAAGTTGCTGGTGATAATTTATGTTTATAGAAACTGGTTCTTCAGGATGTTCTGCAAAATGAGTTTTTCTCCTCGATTGCATAAGGTGACGTCACTTTTTGTATATAGGGTAGGATGCTGGTTTGCAGGTGCCTCCCACCTTATACTTGTAAATCTACCTTAGAGCAGGATGGTGTTGAGTAGGAGAACATATTTATATCTCCAAGCTTCTTGTGGCAGAAGATACCAGACACAAAGGCAGTATCACCATTATTGTCATTTGATGCCAGGGTCACACAGATTTTGTGAGTTTTGTGCATCGTTATTTTCCAAGTTGGTTGGCACCATTGCCAGTGGACAATATGGGCTCGGAGATTCTTTTGATGTGCTTAGAAAGGTCTCTGCTTCATCATTTAGTATAAAGAATCCTGGAAGATGATTTTCTCTTGACACTTTTATTGCTAGTTGTTGTTGGTTTGAATAGCCTTTCATTTTTGGAATCATTTAGGTTGCAAGGGACCTTCTGAGGTTCTCTAGTCCAACCTCCCTGCTCAAGCAGGGTCAGATAGAGCAGGTTGCTCAGAGCTGTGTCCAGTTGGGTTTTGAATATCTCCACAGGTGGAGACTTCACAACTTCTCTGGGCAACCTGTTCCGGTGTTTGACCACCCTGACAGTAAAAAAGTGTTCAGATGGAATTTCAGATGGGAAAGTCTTTCAATTTGTGTCCACTGCCTCTTGTCCTGTCAGTGGGCACTACTGAAAGGAGCCTGTCTCCCTCTTCTCCACTCCCTCTCATCAGGTATTTACACACATTGATAAGATCCCTCTCCACCCCCTGCCCCTGAGCCTTCTCTTCTCCAGGCTGAACAGTCACTGCTCTCACATGACAGATGCTCCACTCCCTTAATCATTTTCCTGACCCTGCTCTGGACTTGCTCCAGTAAATGCGCACATCTCTTGTAGTGAGGAGCCCAGAACTGGCCCCACTACTCCAGATGTGACCTCACCAATTCCAAGTAGATGGGAAAGGTCATCTCCCTCAACCTGCTGGCAGTGCTTTTCTTAAAGCAGTCCAGGGTGCCCGGGGACTCCTTAACTCTTCTTCTGGTGCAGGATTTGCATTTTGGTCTAAAACTCCATGAGGATCTTCTTAGTCCATTTCTCCAGCCTGTCACGGTTCTTCTGGATGGCAGCATCACCCTCTGGTGTATCAGCCATCCCTCTGAGGTTTTTATCACCTGCAAAACTGCTAATGGTGCCCTCTGTCCCACCCAGCAAAAAAAAACCCACAACAACCCAGTGTGTATGGAAAATACCAAGTCACCTTTGCTCATGAGTCTGTCTGTTACAGGGGTGACACTTAGTGTGCTTCACTGGCTTCTTAGGTTTATAGAGGTAAAAAATGAATGTTCTTGTATTTGTGGATAGAGGAATCTATCCCATATTAAGCACTGCTACTTTAGTTTCTCTACAGATATTTCCTTTTTACCCTTCTTTTAATGACAGAGAGGGGATGCCTCATGGACTTACTGTATCTGGAACAAAATTTAACATTTCAAGAGTGAAAGCAAAGGATTATGCTTATAAATTTTTCTGTTACTTCATATATGGTTCTCAACAATTTACAGCCTACATCAAACTGGAGCACCCAGGTAAGAGATCTCATCTCGATAAAACAGTGATCAATGATACTTCTGAGTTAGTTTGACAACATCCTACTCAGAGCTAAAACTGCACGACATGCTGTTGTGCAAAGTGCACAGTGCAGCTCGACACCTTTCTTTCTGAGGTTTTTTTTTTTTGTCATATTATTCATAAAAGGAAAGAAAAATAGCACTTTTAATTTGCTTTGTCTTCACTCAGTCGGAGCTTTAGGAAACATTAATGAAAGACTCCAATGTATTTGAAGCAAATACGAGGCCTCGGAATACTGTGCTTCATTTTACACACTTGTACTTAAACATGTTGATCAGTGGAGATAGTGTGTCTAGAAGAACAGTGAAAATGGCCAGTTCTCTAAAAGAGTTGGGGGGGAAGATGTTACCAAGTGTCAAAAGGACACAAATATATTTGTAGACCTGGTTGTCCTGTCCTTCAGTAGCAAATAATGGGCTCAGATTGCCAGGAGGACGGAAAACAAAGTGTATGGTAGGAGAAACTCTTGACAATGATGGTAGTGAAGGAAAGAAGCAGGTTGCTGGGAAAGGTTATGGACTTCCCATTAGTGATGCATGTGCTGTGTTATCACCCTCTAGACAGGCTCATGCATGTTGGTTGGGAGCATCTTGCCACTTGGAGACCCCAGTCTTGTGCTCAGAGACAAGGATGAGTTTGACCTATTACTGACTAGCATGATGTTTTCTTTTTAGAAGAACACAGAATCACATAGTCATAGGATGGTAGGGGTTGAAAGGAACCTCTAAAGATGATATCGTCCAAACCCCCTTCCAGAGCAGGCTAGCCTGTGCAGAGCACACAGGAACAAGTCCAGATGGCTTTTGAAAGTCTCCAGAGGTGGAGATTCCACCACCTCTCTGGGCAGCCTGTTCTACTGCTCTGTTGCCCTCACAGTGAGGAAGTATTCCCTTGTGTTGAGGTTGAACCTCGTGCTTTCCAGTTTATGGCCATTGCCCCTAGTCCTCTCAGTGGACACCACTGAGAAGAGCCTGGACCCATCTTCATGACACCCACCCTTTAGATATGTATAAGCATTGATAAGATCCCCGTCAGGCTCCTCTTCTCCAAGCTAAACAGATGCAGCTCTCTCAGCCTTTCCTCATATGGTAGGTGCTCCAGGCCCTTAATAGTAAAGTGAGCTTTAACAACTCAAATACAAGGCTGAGGAAACTAGTTCTTTTTACTTAAAACCAGATATACAGAAAAGCACATCACCAAATGTTAGAAGTGGCCGTGTATTTATTTATTTATTTTAATTTAGCTGCAGAAGACCCTCTGCTTTATACAGCTTGTATTGAGGTCTTTTTGTCAACTGTGAGCCAATCCTTTGACAAATGTTACTCCCAAACTTAGCTTTAACTGGCCATACTGTAAACAATGAATTGACTGAAAGTGCATCTGAGCTCTAGCTTGTTGCATAACTGTAAGCTCTTCACAGAGATTGTCAGGGTAGGATTCAACATCAGAAATCCTTTAATATGTGTGAACTGGAAAATGCAGTTTGTGGAGGGCATTTGCTTGATTTAAGGGCAACAGTTCTATTAAGGACTACAAATTAGTAGGTTCAATGGCAGATTTTTGAATGGGCTAGAGAGAATGGAAAGCTGGTTGTTCTGGGGAGAATAGCATGGCCAGGAGAACACTTCCCACCTGACTTTCTTGCTTTATGACTGATGAAATTTTTTGTACAGATCTCACTCTACCAGTGTACTGAGATGTACGTTAATGTTTTGGTGTTTCAGCTAAAGAGGTGCCTCATTTGTCACATTGCTAAGGTAGCTTTTCTCTGAAAGATAAAAAGTAGGCTTCTCAAATAACAGTATTTGCAGAAAGCATACATGAAAAACTATGGTGTTTTTTTGTTGTTGGGGTTTTTTTTAGTATTTTAATGACAAAGAGTTTTTAACATCTCTTTTGTCTTTCTCTGGTTCTTGTGTATAACTGTTTTGTTTGCTTGTTTTCTCTCTTATTCTACTCACAGCTCTGAACATACAGGGTTACTTAATTGGAGGAGGAGTTTCTTTGGTATTTTTAGTATTTTTTACTCTCTTTGTCTACAAGATCTTCAAAATTGATATTGTGCTTTGGTATCGGGACTCCTGCCATCCTTTCCTGGGTAAAAAAGGTACGTTTGTGTAGCAGTGCTGTGTGTTGTTGCAACGAGCCTCCACCTTCCCTTGCAAAGCAGTGAGCTAACCTCATGCAGTGTGGTTGGTCTTCCTTGGGATTTTTGAAAGGAGAACATGTTTTTAGGATGTTTATAATTAGTTCAGATAACAAAAGCCTCCACAGGGCAAAAATCAGCAACCTTCCAGGAACACAGGACTACCTTTGCTTTTTCTGAAGACCCATTTCAGTGGTTTGAATGCTGTTCTGACAGCAGATGTTCATTTTTTCTTTTAATTACTGTTCTTACAGAAAGCAGTAATACGGTGGAATTGTTGGGTGGCTTTTTATTTTCTGTAGATGAACCTGAACAAATTTCACCTTATTTTGTTTTTTATTTGAAGGCACTTCTGATTATTTTCCTTTCTGTAAATTCTGGGCATTCAGAAAAGTGTTGGTGGGGTGCTGTCTATGAGAGTGTGCTGAGGATTGGTCATTTCCAAACATCTGAGAGGAGGTACTTGGCTAGAGAAACAGAAAATACCTTCTAGAGGTATTGACATTCTGTTAGATTGTTTTGAAGTCTCTTAAATTTGGTCTTGCTGAAAAGTTTGTTCCAAATTATATAATACAACTCAGAATGTGACATTTGCCAAATAGTCCATTTATTTTGTTTTCATGTTTAAGTGGTTGCTGTGTTTTGAAACTCCAGGTTACCAAAACAACCTCTGAGTTTGTATTGCAGCTGGAATTGTAAGTATTCAGTTGTAGTACTGGAACAGCTACTTTCCAGATAATTCAGTGATAACATTTTTTATTATTATTGAGAGTTCAAAAAAAGAATATTCAAGCATACTTAATTTTGCAAGTCTCTCTTGCCTATTCAGACCCAGCTTAGTACAATAATACATGCTTAGGTAGCAGCAGGATTAGGACTTAAAACAATGATCCAGGTAGGGAAAAAAACAAAGTCTAGATATCTTTTTGGCTTGTTTGTTTGCTTGCTTGCTTTTGTGTCTTTAGAATCTATTTTTATATTAATTCTGTTGCTCACTCTTTAGTTTCAGATGGGAAGATCTATGATGCTTATGTTCTGTATCCAAAGAACAGAGAGAGCTGCTTGTATTCATCAGATATTTTTGCTCTGAAGATACTGCCAGAGGTCTTAGAAAGACAATGTGGATATAACCTCTTCATATTTGGGAGGGATGATTTACCAGGAGAAGGTAAGTTGTCTGAAGACAAATTCCACTCAAGTTTTCTCACTGGCAGCTGCAAATACAATTCAGAAAGAGGCAATCAATCAGATGTGATTCTAAATATCCCATCATTGAACGAGCTATGATTTTCTTGTTCTTTCTGGTGGAGAATGAGAAATACAGCACCGGGTGCTCCTGTGAAGTCTGTTTATCTCAGCTTTTCCCTTGACATGATTTAGCTCTTCAAGTGTTTTTTCAGTGTCTGGGTAGCCTAGATATATGGAGGTGGAAGGAAGCTGAGAGGAAAATGAGTTGAAATTGTGTTTGTGAATGATGACTAACGGCAGGAAACATGGCAAAGCAGGTCTTGTGTGTGGTGTGAAGAGAGCCTGTTGCTTTGAGGTGCTGTTTGGCAGGATGACCTCTTTACTGTTTCATTTTTACTTGCTCTGAGAATTGCTATCAAGCCAGCAGGATGCAATAAAGACATTGCAGGTGGGGAAAAAAAAACAACCAACAAAGCAACGCTAAGTTATCAGGAATGATCAGCTGTATCAAAGACTACTTGTCCCTAGTGAAAGAATTACAAACTACTGCCTTCCTTGCCAGGCTTTAAAATCCCTGTGGGGGGTTAGTCTGTGTGCATATGCACATCAAACTTAAATTTCTAGCATCTGACACTGAAAATAGCAAAGTTGATCCCACTGACTGCTTATGTGAGGTGAAATGAGGAAAGTCTTCTGAATCCTTTCTGGTTTTACAACTTCCAAAAGGAAATACTAAGACTGAATAGATTTGCAGAGTAGGCCTTAAATAGAAATCCTACTTAAACCCAAAGAAAAGTAGATCTGAACAAACCTGCATGAGGTGGTTCATGGATCACCTTGCTATATCTGAAGCCTTTGGTAGTGGTTTGAGAAGGGTTCCCTGAGAAGTAGAATATGAAGTGCTACTTTATTTTTCCAGCTTGAAAAAATGCTGTAGTCTGTTCTCAGGGTTAACCCGTATGGTTTTTCAGTGTTATTTATCATATTTTGCTATTTTAGAATGAATGGTTGGAATGCCATTGAAGGGAGGATTCTTTGCTTTCTCTTCCAGTTAAATGTAACAAAACCCAGTTACATAAACAAAAAAACATATTAAAACCAAGCTGTTTAAGAAAAAAGGTCATAGGTTTAGCTAGTCCTGTGGGTTTAGAACTTACTTTTTGCAGTTGCATCTATGAAGGTAATAAAATGGCATTACCAAAAGAAGTAGTAGAGAGTTGGTAGCTCTTCTCTGTTTATGCAAAACAAGAATGTGCAGCCTGGTGGGGCCAGATGGTGTCTCATTGGCCACATCTCTGCTTGGCTAGCCCAGTGTAACTGCTTGCAGGCTCTTACCTTGACCTTGTTTGTGAGGTGAAATGTGTTGGCTCAAATATCAAACGGTGAATGTACCAGCAGCAACGTGTTGGTAAAAAAAATATAAACCCAAAACAAAATGGAAACATGCAGCCTTAACTTTGCACAACCTTTTTCTTTGCAGCTCTGATCAGCACTGCTGATGAAAAAATCCGTCAAAGCAGAAGAGTGATAGTTGTTTTAGTACCAGAACCCACCTGTTACAGTATTCTAGAAGATGTGTCCGAAAAGCAGCTAGCCATGCATGATGCTCTTATCCAAGATGGCATTAAAGTAATTCTCATTGAACTTGAAAAAATACAAGACTATGCAACCATGCCAGAATCCATTAAATACGTTAAGCAAAAGCACGGGGCTATCCGATGGAAAGGGGACTTCTCAGAAAAGTCTCACTCAGCAAGTACCAGATTCTGGAAGAAAGTGCGCTACCACATGCCATCCAGGAAAAATGGATCTTCATCAGGACTGCATTTGTTACCCAAAAACTTTAATTCTCCCTAAATATCAAAAGTAACACTTAACGGCTAACTCAGTTCACATAACTGGTGATGGATTGACTGAAGGTCACATGTGTCTGTTTTGTGAAGTCAATCTTGTCCACACTTTCTGGATTGAAGGTACTACAACTTCATCTACAGATGTGAATCATCTTTTCTTCTAGCCAGATCAGCAGAACACCTTGAAATGTCATCAGTAGCACGGTGATGACGTGGAGACCACGTAGGAAGTCCATGAAGCCTTTTCCAAGAACTGCACTGTGATTTGGTGGAATTCTTTTCCTGTTATTAAAGGAAGGGGGGGAAAAAAACTATCAGAAAAACAGAAAACTTGTTTTTTGCAATTAAAGGTTGAATATGAAGGGAATGAAATTAATTATAACTGTGATATTATGTAATGGGCATGGTTGATGCCAGTAAATGTTTTTGTTTCAGTTTTTTTAATGAAATGACACAAAAGCTTTGGTTACAAGTGCGTTATTTGCCTTGTTCAGTTTGCTGAAAGATAAATCCCTCTGTGCTACTGCATTGGTGTGTTATCATCCAAGAGAAAAGGTAAGAGACAATCCCAGCTGCCCAAAAGCACTGTTGAACCTGAAGAAGCATAAATAATTTCCTCTGGTCTTTTTGTCCATTTTTAAGAGCTGTACCAATTTTAGTCACTTAGCCCACGTGGACGCTGTACAAATACCATTGCAGTGCTTCACTGAGTCAAGAAAACAATCTCCAGAGGACATTTTTCCCAGTTAAGTGCCTTTCTATATTTGTTCTTACTTGACCCATGGGGAACAATTAGCTAATGACGCTGACTCTCTCATGGGGAGTACAGGATGGTTGGCCTTATCTGCCTTACATTAAGGACCAGATCAGGGGACTTCAGGGAACCCACTTGTGTGTTGGCATTGCTGAAGGAGAGCAGGTCTTCCCTCCTGTTCCCAGACAGGCTCCAGCATTTATCAGCTCTGAATACTGAAGCTGGCTGAACAGACTGATCTGGTAGAAGTTGTTCTATTCCTTGGGACAGTTTTCTCCCAGATTAGTGAGTTTATCTGGTTGCTGGAGGGATCAGAGTGCAACGGGAGAAGAAAAAGGCTTGTGGGACAATGCTTTTTGGCTCCAGATGTGCTTGGAAAATACAGCAAAAATAGCATTGTTGCCCAGTACTCTTTAAAGGGAGAGAGAGATGCCTTGTGTTACTTCCTGCACTGCTTGCTTGTATCCTTTCCTGCTGCCCTGATGATGTAAAGAATCTGAGGTGACTGGGTATTAAATTTAACTGAGGCTGGATGAATTGAGTCTGGATGAATTGAGGCTGGAGTTGCAGCTTCCAAACAGCTGTTTGGGAAGGGAAGTTGTTAAAATTTACTGTGCATGTTGAATCCTATCCTTTGGGGTTTTTTTGTTTTGTTTTATTTAAGAATATTATATAAGCCACAGTTGTTAACTCTGTATGTTTGATGTGTGTAGGCAGTGCTGTAGTTTGTAATGATCTGTTGGTTCTTTTATGGGGAGGAAGGAATCGAATTGATTGGTTTAAAAAATTATCAAATCTGTTTAATGCCATGTTTATACCTATGCATTTTATAGGAGCAGGAAATGAGAGCCAGATTGCCTGTGCTTCGCAGTCTGTCCTTGAAAGTTAGGTTGTTAAGTTATGAGATCTAGTTGTGTAGGGAAGCTTCAGGGTTTGACTCTTACTGCCTTTAATTGCTGCTTTTACAACCCAGAATTCCTATTACCAGCTTCTCTTGCAGCACCTTTTGCTCTCCTCCCATTCAAACTGCAGCCCATCTTTTCCCATGCAGCTCCCTTACCTTGGAAAGTGCAGCTTACTATTGTGTCAAACTCCAGGCTGTCCTTGAAGGCTGTTGCTAATACAGTATCAGAGAGAAATTTTCCCTTTGACTTGGTCCTTTGGTATCTCCACTTGTTCATCTGAAAAAAAATCGTGTTCTGCATCATTCAGAATTCATCTGCTTGTTTTGACACCGCAGTGTTGGCTTTTTATTCTTTCATGGCTCAAACATTTGTCTTCTTAAATCATCCATCCTCAACCAAACAAAACTGATAGTGTGAGGTGCCATTCCATGGAAGAGCTGTCCAGTGAACATGGGATGGTTTTACCTTCCTGTTCTGCCTGATGAGTGACAAAACCAGTGGAAGTAGATTCCTCTCCCACCTGAAGTGCTTTGGTTACCTCAGTGTTATGCTGGAAACTTGAAACTGCTTCCGAGAGCCAGTGCCTTCTGAGCTTTGTGAGTTGAGTGTATGTTTGGCCAGAACAGAAGAATCATCTCTTCATTTCAGGATAGGAGGGAATCTGAAACAGCAGACTATTTCAAACTGTCATGGTACTGGAGTGTTTTATTGATGAAGTCATGCATGTACAGACCAATTCTGTTCTTATTCTGTCTTTTAGTCAAGACAGAATTGTCAAAGGAGGATCAGTTCTGGCCATGAAGTGCCACATTCCCTTAGCTGTTGTACACAGTCTGCTTTTAAATGTGGTGTGTGTTCAGTGACAGCCTGCTGTAGGGTGAGAGAGCCTTGATGTTCATCTGAAGTTACTGAGCTGCTTCTGAGCAAGGTTAATTGTTACGGTTCACGTCGACAGAGGAATTTAATAGGACAAGCTGTACAGTTTGGTCACAGAACTCTTCTGTAAGAAGAACCCTCTATGAACTGTGAAGACCACTTTGACTGCTCACAGTATGCGGACCAGCCAACAGAGTTCCAGCAACCTTGGGCCTCTTGAATTACTTTTGATGACTGGAATAGATTGAATGAAAAACTGCTACCTGTTATCCCTGCCTTTAGGGATAGGAAAGTAATTTTACTGAGCCAAGTTATTTTACTGTTTTTGAAAAAAAATATTTGTTCCTTTGGATATATTTATACAGATGATGCTAAAGTTTTCATGTGTGTTATGTAAAGGCACTTTGAAGAAAGGTCCATTTTTCAATTCAATAAAGGCACTACATGTTTTTTTTTCTTACAGCACTGCTGGTTTTTTTCCTCATTCCCCCACTAAAGCATGCTGAGAAGGAACAACAGCGAGCAGCAGTCGTGAAGTGTCTTAAGCAAGACTTGTTATATTAGATCTTCACTCAGGCTGCTGAACATGTGTGGGAAAGGATCCCATTAACCACAGTGTTAATCTGGTCTTGGCACAACATCAGCACTACCCACCTCGCCCTGCCTGCTCATAAGGGAGCTGTGAGCTTGGCCCTGCTCTGTCCTGTTCTCTCCTTGCAGTGAGGTGAAGCTGGAGCAGCCCCGTGGCTGCTGCCTCACTCTCTGGGACCAGCATGGTCCCCAGCAGAGCTCCACTGATGGGCACCTTCTGCTGCAGCTCCTCAAGAGCTAGGGGAAATGCAGGAGACCTCAAACAGAGGACGTGGGAAGGGCTTTCTCAGCAGCAGTGCAGAGGCAGCCTGCCCTGCTTGTCTCCTTGGGCAAGCCTTGACTCACTAATCTGCTCCAGGAAAGCCAGAGCCTTGGCAGTGGGGCTGAGGGGTTGGTTTTGCACGAGACCTCACGCTGATTTCAGAGGGGCTAAGGTGCTGAGCACAGGGTTTGCGGAATAATTTTACCTAATAGATAAACTGAGCTTATAAAAGTAGCAGTTCCATATTTGGTCTGCACATTCTGGTGGGTTTGGACTTCTCGAAAGCTGTTACTGAATAAATACCATTTCTGACCCTTTTTCTAGGACAAGTAATGCCAGCTCTGTTTACCTTCTAGTTTAATCCTGGGCTTGTGTTTTGATGCAAGACAGATAAGCAGGTAAGAAAGCCATTAGAGGAGTTACTCTGCAATGAGTTTTTGTATGCCTGCATAACTCTCACCGTAGTTTATCAGAATCCAAGAACTTTTGCTAACTTGTGTATAACCAGCAGCAGTAAGTCTAACTCTGTATTTAGACTGTATCAGCATTTTCATGTGAAATTTCCCAAATGAAGTCTTTTCAAGATGGGTATTGATAATACTTTTGCTTTATTTCAGACCTAATCTATACTAAAAATCCCTGTCTAAAACCCAGGCAAGGGTTCAGGCTATAAGTTAACGTGTACTCGAAGGTCTCATGCATTTGTTGCTTCCCCTTAGGAAGGGGATCACTGAAGTATTGCTTCCATGCTGACAGTAGCACAGCACAAACTCTTTTCAAGCAGGAGGTGGTGGACAATTTCCTTTTGCCAAGGTGTTCTTTGTTCCCCGCTTCTTCCAAGACACAGCACCTTTGAACTAAGTCTGCGTACTCTGAGATTAAAAGAATGCAGTGGGAAGAGTCAAGTCGGAGCAAACGGCTGTTCACTGGCAACTGGGGACTCAGCGTGGTTTCCTGAGAGAACTGAAGCCAGCCTGACCAGCAGGTTGCCTGCCTGGACTAGGGGAACAGTAGGAATGTGACCAGTACTGACTGCAACAAAGCCCTCCCGTGTGAGCTTTTCAAGTCCTCTGTGTTAGTTTAGGCCCATCCTCCTCAAAGCCATTGCAAGCAAAGCTTTCCTCTCAGTAAGGAGAATAAAGACCATCTCTGTGTGAGGTGAGTAAAGCTAATGGAGTTCTTGGATGTCTTCACTGGTAGTGAACTTAGAGGGAAGCAACTTGACCAAACCCTAAGCCCCTGGATGAAGCAAGAGGAAGAAAGAGCAGTAGGAAAAAAAACAACGTTGACTGAAGGAGGACACTAAAGCAGACGTGCAGAAGATCAGTCTAATTTCTACATGTAAAATGAACTCAGGGATAGGATTCTAAAAAGAGGTTATGGTGCTTAGGATGTAAGTTTTGTTTATTAGGTTTTGGGTTGTACACATTCATTGTCTGGATATTTGTCTTGCAAGAGTATTGCAGATACTCTTCAGCACATACATACTTTTTTTTTTCTTCTGTAGTTTCCTGCTTGTTCTTGTAAAACACTCGTAAAATGTGTACTTCTACTCCCTAAAAAAGATACAGGGAGGTGATTTGAACAAGACATTGCATAATCCATGTTGAGAGTTTGCAGAGAATGGGCAGTTTTTTCTTGGATTCTCTAAAAGCATCCGAGCCCTGCGGGTGCTAATAAGCCTTATGGGCCCTTGTCATCTGCACTTTGGGCACAGGAGGCCCATTTTAGCCCACTCTGCTTCCTTGCTGGGGATGCTGGGAGGGAGCTGCCAGCCCACATGGCATCCTGACAAGTCAGTAAGAGAAGTGTCTCATTATCAAAGAATTTGGTACTAAAGTAGAAGCCAAATTCTTGTGTGTGAGAGGGAACATGTCCCTGTGAGAAGCTGCTTTGGTTTGTTCTTGCAGGTGTGCAAACGTCACACAGGAAGGAATGTTCTGTTGCCTCTGAATGGATTTTGTGGTGGTAATTCAGGAATACTTCTGTCTTTCTGTTCCCAAACACTGGTGGAGCCTTCCTGTTTCTAACAAGGTTCATTTTGCTGTGGCTGGTACCTGTCAGAGTTGAGCATCTCTAACTGCCTTAAGAATGAAGGCTTTATGGTGAGAGATGTTTGAGCAAAGTCATGGTTCATGCAAAGCTTTTTAAACTAAAAGTGATTTTATTTCTTTTTATTCCTGGCCAGTTCTCTATTGTTCTGCTTTATTAGAAAGCTGGGAAGAAGGTGATGACTCTCTTACGAGCATCTAGTTGTGTACAGGAGGTTTGTGCCCCATTTTGTGAGTGAGTAGCTTCCTGGAGATTCCTTGGGAGCAGGAGCTCTCTTAACTCCCAATCTGCCATTTGATAGACTTATATGGTAAGCTTCAAATTAATCTGGTGGATGACTAGCAAACTAAGCCAAAACACCTTCCAGTCATCAGCAGCCCAAAGCAGATAACCTTGATGTAAAGATTATTGTTCTACTGATGTTCTACTGACAGACCAACGAGGACGAGCATCCTGGCCAGTGAAACCAGAAAAATGAAGATGTGAGAGGGAGGGCAGGATTGCAGGAATGGTAACTACTCTTTTTTCTAAGATTGCTTGCCTTGTGTTGGTACATCAGCGGGCAATCTGCTTTTGAATGCAATGGTACTTCCCAAACCTTGTGCACTGATTTCATTAGAAGCTAATGACAAGGTAGTATGTAGGAGACAAGGGTGAAGTAACATCAGCGTGACACACCGGAGTGCTTACTCAAGGATTTTATTTTCATTACATGACAAGCTGTAACAAAACATGCTAAAATGTATTAGTACTGAAAAATACTACTGGCTTTTGTTATCATAATGCATTTTATTATGATCACAGACCCATTCTGTCACCTTCTGGAGCTTCTCCTGCTTTAGTGGCTGGAAAGCTGCTGGGCAGAAAGGGACCTGGGGCTGTTGATCGACAGCCAGCTGAAGTGAGCCAGCAGTGTGCCCAGCTGCCCAAGAAGGCCAATGGCATCCTGGCCTGGATCAGGAATACTGTCTCCAGCAGGAGCAGGGAAGTGATTGCTCCACTGGACTCAGCACTGGTGGGGCCTGACGTTGAGCACTGGGTTCAGTTTTGGGCACTGCAGTATAAGAAAAACACCAAGGGGCTGGAGCAGGTCCAGAGATGGGCAACGGAGCTGGTGAAGGGCCTTGAGAATCAGTCTTATGAGGAGTGTCTGAGGGACCTGGGGCTGTTTAGTCTGAAGAAAAGGAGGCTGAGGGGGGACCTTACTGCTCTGTACAACTACCTGAAAGGAGGTGGTAGGGAGGTGGATGTTGGTCTCACAAGTCACAACTGGTAGGAAAGAGGAAATGGCATCAAGCTCACACCAGGGGAGGTTTAGGTTGGACATCAGGAAAAACTTCTATACCAAAAGGATTATCAAAGACTGGAACAGGCTGCCCAGGGAGGTGGTTGAATCACCATCCCTGGATGTATTTAAAAGCTGTCTAGATATGGTGCTCAAGGATATGGTGTAGTAGTGGCCCTGGTAGAGTTAGATAATGGTTGGACTTGATGATCTTAAAGGTCTTTTCCAACCATAATGATTCCATGTTTTCTTTTTCAGTCCCTCTTTTCAGGCTCAACTATTATTTTATTCACCCAGGAACCCTAGATCTTGGATTCTGCCTGGGCTTCCAGCACAAATAGAAACAGTTCCAGTGTTGTGGAATTTTTCCAGCAAATCACTGCTATGACAACAAACTTTGAACGATTGCTAACAGAAACAAGCTGTTTGCAAAAGGCTTCCTTAATGTCACAGAAAGTGCTTATGTTTCCTCTTCAATTATTTACATGCATCTGAAAAAGGCAGCAGGGAGTTACAGAAGTCTGGAAGCCCTATCACCACCATGCTGCTACTGAAAACAGATAATTATTCAAACAGTAAAGGGTAATGGTGAAGGTGCTTTCTTGTTTGTGGCTTAAAAAGGAAATAATGGAAAGGTGGTAGCTGGGTTGAGATGATGAACTGATGAGCAGAGGAGCTACAAACTGACCAAAAGGTTATTTTTAGATTTTCCTTTTTTTATTAACTGAATAATTGTCTACTACATAGAATTAAGTATTTCACAGGAAAGCTTTACTTTCATTGAAAAAAATACAGATATTTCTAGTCACATAACAAGGCCTTCTCCTTTTTCTTTCTAGTCCATAATGCTTTTGTTAGATCTGTTGGGGAGATTTTTGGTCAGTGCCACATTCAAACACAGCAGCCCAAACAAGCAGAAAAAACAAAAAGATTTGACTCTGAGACTTACGCAGAGAACTCCCTTTAGACAGCTTAAGGAGACCTAAATTTCTGTGGTTTGCACGTGCTTGAAAGGTCCAACGACTGCTGCAATCCTTGGATTATGTCTTTCTTTTCCTTTTCTGGTTTAGCAGTTGCTTAGTTGCTGGACTCCTTGCACCGACATTTTTAACTGTTGCAAGGTGGAAATGTTACGCTACACATTTTTAGAGATTAATATCCTCCCTTGGCATTAAACCCTGTCATTTTTGCCTGCAGAAAGAGGATATGGTTGCGTGATCAGACAAAGTGCAGTACACACTCCTAGGACTGGTCTGGACAGACTGGAGAGCTGGGCAATGAAGTTCAACAAGATTAAGTGTAGAGTCCTACACCTGGGGAGGAGGAAAGGAAAAGATTGGTGGAGAGAGAGAGTAAGAAGATAGAAAGATCTCACCACCCTTGGATCCAGCAATATCTCACAGGATCAATCCAAGTCCTGAGTTCTTTGGTGGTGGGTGCACAGAGATCAATATTTTACTGTCTCTTTATACACTTGGGATGTGGGTGGCAGCCCACAGGTCCATAGGAAATGTAGAGGTGGTCCTAATTTGCAAAAGCCACTTCTGGTGCAGTATCTGCTGTAGACCTCCCCTTGGTGCAGTCACAGTAGCTAGCAGAAGCAATTAACTCGGGGAAAGGACACTGTCCTGCCTACGAGGAACTTACCTCTTCCTATTGGTAATTCTTCAATGAGCCAGAGGAAGATGACAGAGCCATTGAGGACTGTTGAGGGCCACTGATACCTCCTTCCTCCAGGGAGGACTTGCTCATTCTCTGTCCAGATCTTATCACCACACAAGGTTTGAGACCTCAGTAGTTGGTCTCTTGCAGAAGTTTCTTCAAATTTGTTAACGTGTTGATCAGGACAGTGGACAACCAAAGGTGGGCTGGTACCCTGAACAGTGTTGCCATGGTCCTAAACAGAAAATGTGTGTGCAGGAAGGAGTTGGTGATCTATGTGAGAGCTGATAGGAGTAGGTTCAGGGCTGAGCTGTGCTGCGGGTACCACGTGGCTGCAGGACAACCTGAGCCAGGTTCTCCTGATGGAGAAGCCTGTAGGCTGCTCCCACCTGGCACTTGGCAATGACTCTACCTGCATGTCTCAGCTTAGCTTGAAGACAAACAGCCTGTTCTCATACAAAATCCTTTTTCTTGACAGTAAAGATGATAAATAGAGCTGTCTACGTCTAAGGACATCTTGTAAAAGCTGGCAAATCTCCCCAGAGGCCTGGCTGATGCTGCACAGCTCCAGGTTCCCAGCAACTGAAAAGAAGATTATCTGTACAATCTCCTTTTACTTTTTATAGTTATTTCCAATAAGCCAAATTTTAATCAATATCCCAGAGTCTGAACACTTTTCTCACTGAGATCTACAAAGAATACTTGCATGGTGACCATGGGTACTTCTCTAACTCTACTAGAAATAGTTCACCTGATTTTAGACAGCATTTGCTATTTTATCTTTTTTGGGGCTTTTTTGGGGTTTTTTTTTTGGGTTTTTTGGGATTTTTTTTAATAGACCTAACATTCTGGTGTGTCACGGAAATCTTGAAACCCAGTTCTTCTCCTTGGTCTGTGATTTTGGATGGCAAGCTGTTATTTTTGTGTTTTAAAAAAAAAAAATCATAATAAAGGAAAGAGTCATGTAATTTCTGAGTGCACAAGGAGCACATGATTAAACAGCATTATGAGCCAGGCCTCTGGGTCACATACTTCTCTTCCAACTGTTGTGCCACTGGTAGACTACATAGGAGAACTTCAATTCTTTTTTTTCTTTTTTTTTTTTTGCTGACAGAACTGATGAAAACATCGATATGGAGGCAATGGTTGATTCCCTGGTGAGTTCCCTCCGTGACAGTAAATACTGCCACACCTTGGCTCTTCCCTTTTCAAGCATCTGCTGTCATCTTTCCCTAGCTGGCTTCCCAGTCAGCCTTGCAGTTCTGGTCTTGCAATATAACTCAGCTTTCACCTCTCTACCACGATCATCCGTTGCCAAGATGAAGGTGATAAGGATATTGAAAGAAACCAACAGATGAATGTGATGTAACGTAAGGCTGCAATGTTACTTTTGTATTTTCCATTTCCAGTTCTTCACTGCTTTTTTAACCTTTCTGAATCAAAAGGGTTTTGCATACCCTGCAGCTTACAGTTTGATTGGTTTGGAAAATATCTTCCTCAATAGAAGATTTTCTGTTCTGTAATTGTACAATATATACCTTTTTGTTTGGATTTTTTTTTGTTTGGTTTTTTTTTAAATACCACAGAATATATTTTTTTTCTGCAGAAAAGTTTGTTCCTCACACCATTTTAGATGGCCCAAAGAAAGATACTATCTCCTGCATTGGCTCTTGCCATGCTTCAAGATTACTAGCTACTGGGCCTGCAACTTCATACACCAGTTACTTTGGAATTTAGGATAGAAACTCCCTGAATGAAATAAAATTAAAAACCCCAAAACCTTAAGAATTTTGCTTTCTTTTTAGCTACTGTAATTTCCTGGATCATATCTTTATTTCTATTAGCCTTGCTGCCTTCTCCTCCCCCATTACCTTCTTCCAAGAGATGAGAGGATTAATGTGGTTTTTGTGTCCACAGGTAATTCTTCTGCTCATTCTGATTTCCTATTCCATTGGTCATTTTTACAGCTAAAGAATATTTTATTGAATGTTTTAATTTACCTTCTGAAACTAAACTGCATCTGACCTTTGCCAGTGCTGGTGGTTATGACTTTAAAAATATTCTTTATTTACCAGTCAGTCCCATATCCCATTTCCTGTATGTTTTTTTGCCAAGACAGATTTCCTGCAGGTAAAGTAGGAGAGAGTGAATTTTTTTGGAAGCATGAAAAACAATGAATCGTTTTCTTGGAGGTGGTGGTGGAAAGGATAGATTATGCTACAGGAAGTGTGCCTGGCTTTTCTGCTAGAAACCTGCTAGGAGTACGAATTACTTCCTACGCTCTACTGGTGAATATCTTGTAATTGCAAGATGTTTGATTACCACACTTATAAGTCCAGAGAAATTCATGTAAGATGGATGTCTGCAAGATGCTAAGCTATTTGCTCAGTGTTGAAACCAAAAGTGGGATTGCTCAGTAAAATGGAATTGCACATTCTCAGCACTGCAGGCACATTTAGATGGCCTTGACATCCCTAGTGTGATGGTTTGGGATGATAGGTATGGCTTTGACACCCCCCCCTCCTTGAAAGGGGGAGCTGGGGAAAAGGTAGGGAGACCTGTGGGTTGAAATGGAGATGGGTTTAATAATATAATAATAAACTCCTATTATTAATGCTAATATAAAGTACACAAAGTTGCACTCGGCCCACATAGTGGTCATGAGCTGTGCACTGCCAGAAGTGAATGCTGGAGGTCAGGCACTGCAAGCACCACAGCTCCAGGGAAAGTGTGATGGTCACAGCAAACAGGAGAATAGGCCTCGGGAGCAGAATGATGGGCCAGACCCCATGGGGATGGTGGCCATTGGTCACCAACACCTGATTTTGGTGAGAAAAAGTTGGTGTCACTTTGGTTTTCTTTGTGGCCAGCCATCATCTGCAGGTCTCCATAGTGACCAAGGTCTTTGGCAGTTTTGAGTTAGCCAGGTATATTCCATACCATAAACATCATGGTCCCTATAAATTAGAAAGTTGGATGGGGACAGTCTCTTCTCCCCAATGGTTGCCACCCTGTCATTTTGCTCCCAAAGCCTATTCTCCTGTTTGCTGTGACACTCGTGTTTTTGCTGGAGCTGTGGTGCCTGCAGAGGTTGTAACGTGGTCTCCTTTCCTTTTCCCAGTTCCCCTTCTCAGGGGCTTGGGTGAAGGAACAACTGATTAAATGAAGACAAGGTATCAAAATAATCTGCTTTATGCAGGTTTACCTATATCTGAATAAATAACTGCAATTACATTTCTTGATATTGTTTCCTGTAGCTTTAGAAGCTTTGTACGTACAACATTCTTCATGTCTTCATCAAAGATATCTTGAGCAACAAAGCTTAAAGTAGGAATGGCAGAAAAATACACATGAAGGGCTTTAAAATTCTGATAGGTTCTTATGTTTTTTGTTTGGTTATACAAAGTGTGGGGGGTGGGGTTGGGAAGGAGATCAGCTCTAAATGCGCTCTCCTGCTCCAAATGACAAGGCTAATGCAGCCACGCGCACAGGAGCTGAAGGAGATGGATGTATGTGAAAATGGGAAGGCATCGGTATTATAAACTAGGGAATGTGGGTGATCTTGAGAAAAAACTAGTGAAGGATGCAGAAAAGCAAGTTTGTGGTTATGAAAAGCAATGGGCTAAATTCATTCCAGGCAAATTTTATCTCATTCCTACCTAAGTGAACAGTGACTTCCTTCTAAATCAAAAGGACTGGATTATTTATTGCAGGTATATTTCTCCCTTCGTTGGTTATACAACATTTATCAGATAAATAAAGCAGATGCAGGGAGCCATCCAATGGAAAAAGGACTTCACAGAGATACCAAGCTGGATGTAGCTTTGAGCAACCTCATCTAGTGGGAGGTGTCCCCCCCATGGAGTTGGAACTAGATGATTTTTACTGAAACCATGCTATGATACCTTTTCCACCAAAACCTTTTGGGGGAATGCAATATGCCAGATGCTCCCTGCAAGACCAGTCTCTTCATCTGCACAGAAGCAGCCTTCTTTCAACACCTCATCAGCTGCAGAAACATAATCCACGTCACGCTCGTTGCTCTGCTGCAATTCCCTTTCAGAGATGGTAAGTTGCGTTAGAGCCCCTCCTGTGCTAATTACAACAGATCATTCTGTTCAGACAAAATACTTCTGAATGTTCGTGTAGATTTAAAAAAATAAAAAAGCAATGTGTAGATCTGGTCAGGAGGATGTTTGAAAACTCTTTCCTTAGCATCACCTTCATTGCCGGAGCTGGTGATTTTCAGTCTGCTTCAAAGCGTTCCTGGTGACTAAATCCAATAACCACGCGGAATGGTGTCAGTGTCTGCTTTCCTCGGACACCTTCTCTGCTCTTCCCTGCAAGTTATGCCTTCTACATTTTGCTGTCTTATGAAATCCAGCCAATTCAGCTGATAGTCCTTCAGCTTTACTATAACATCATTTTTCTAAATTCTAATTCTCACATCACAGAATCACTCAGGTTGGAAAAGATCCTTGGGATCATCATGTCCAACCAATCAATCACCCAACCAAATCAATCACCGACTAGATGAATGATTGAATAATTCTCATTTTACCTTTTCTTTTTGGTAATGTTTTAACAATATCTTTTATCCCAGAGACATTTGAATCAGAAACATTTTTTTCAGTGGTGTTATAATGAACACAGGAGGGAGGGAGAAAAATACTGCATAGAGCAGAACTTCTAGCGTGACTGTCAGCAAGAATTCTTCAAAACTGATTTTTAAATTATTTTTAAATCAGTGCTTCTAGAAAAATGTCACAGGGCAGATTAGGGAACATCAGATTTAACTCGTAGATCTTTACTGGTGGTGCAAAATAACAATACAGAAACTGGGAAACTTGTATAGCAATTGTTTGAGCTAACACAGCGAGTTCCTAAGAAACATCTCCAACATGAAATATGGATATCATTTCTGCTTGAAAAGAGACTAGCTGACTGCATCAATACTGCTGTCTTTGCTGAGACAGGAATGAATGGATTCTCGCTGTTCCTCCCAACAGCATCGTGTCTAGAGCTGTTAGAATGTGCCTCCAGCCAGCACCACCTACCCTGCGTTGATGGAGGCCAATATCTGCAGGGCCTCATCTCTCAGTTTTGCTTTTCTAGGACTACCCCGTGGTGGGCAGGATGGTTGAACATGTTCCCACTTGGTAAATACACTAGTACGGGAAGTGGACTGAAAGAAGCTCCAGAAGTAGAATGAAAAATCAGGGTGGAAGGATCAGGACGTGCCTGAATTATTCTCCACAGTTTCGTCAAGATACTTGTGGTTTGTTTAGCAAGTGTGTTAATGATGCATTTTTTTACAACAATGAGAACATCCACCGTGATAATTCTAGAAGGTTCATGATTGCTGCCTCCTTTGGGAGGCACCTAAGAACATTCCCCTACCTTACTGTTTACGTAATTACTCAACAAGTGATAACACAGCCATAAATCACTCCTATCTGGTTCTGTGCTGCCCACGCTGCCTTTCTTTGAGGAATTCCAGCTGCAGCTGTGGCATGCAAATCAGAGAGCTGAGAAACACCAGAACACAGCTAGCATGCCCTTTCCAGAACAACCACCAGCTAAAGAACCTCTAAAAAGTGTCAGGGCTGCTTAGTAGCTGTTAAGTTTGCAGGTAAAATCTTAGGGGCTAAATGGGACTAAACCTGTTCAAGCTTCAGAGACAAGTATCTCAGTCACAGGGGGCAGGCTGGGGAACTTAAACCAAGCTGTGAAAGTAGCGTGGTGAAGAAGCAAATAAAACAGCTGGTTTTTCCGTGAGATGATCCTGCCAACAGCCTCCGGACTCTTGAGCAGATCCTTCTGTTCCAGTTGCACGGTCTCTTCAACTATGGATATGTGCAGCTGCAAATACTGCAAACACACACACAAACAAAAAAAGGAGGAAAAAAAGACAGGGGGAAGGGAAGGGAAGGGAAGGGAAGGGAAGGGAAGGGAAGGGAAGG